>JADRCD010204666.1:945-15850 GCA_019843815.1 Montemys delectorum | reverse complement strand
ACTTTAAAGACAAAGTTTAAATGAACCTGTATTCATAAAGCACCTATATCTAATACTTTTTAAAATGTAGTTGTCTTAATGGTTTCAAAGGTGTCCTTCGTTAGTACTCCTGCATGGGACTCTGAGTTAACAGCCTATTATTATGTACTCCTTACTGAGCTGTTAATAGCTTTACAGCCTTGCGAAGAATACACCTGCTGCTCATAAAAACATTTATGTTGCTAAAGAATTTGGCTGCATTTTAATATCATGTATTTGCAGTGACCTTGTAGAGTGCACAATGCTCTGAAATTTTATAGGGAAGAAAAACTAACATAAGACAGCTATCCATTTACATGAACACATCAGTGCAAAATTAGAAGATCACTTGGTTATTGTAAGGGTTCTAATACCTTAAAAGTTATTTTGTAATCAATAGCGTTAACCAACTTGGTAGTTCCCTTACACTATTTGTGTTCATTTAGATTTTTATTCTTTAATTTTTGTTGCTCTAATAATTTACCTATGTCAAAAATTAGTTTTCCTACAGATTTCCTTTGTTAAGAAATTGATGACTTAGATCCTATCAGAAATTCCAATGTTTCCTTGAGGGAAAAAAAATAGGAGTTGTAATTAATTTGGATCTTTTTTACTTAACTCATAGTAACTCAAAGGTGTATTATCAGACAAATATAAAATTTTAGCTAAAGAAGCATTCGGCAGTTTTCTAAGGTTGGATACTGTCTAAATTTGGTTTGTCTAAGTTTCTGTTGGCAGAGGCAAGAGTTCCCAGAACCTGTACTTGGCTTTTCACACGAGGACATTTAATTATAGCAGTCAAAGCAAACACATGCCCCTTAATTCTTATAATTTTTGTGGATAAATACAGCAGGTAAATGAATTAAATATTTCTGTCCTCTCTAACTTACCTATGACTAAATATTCAGAACTATGACAATTCCTGCTGCACACAATTCCTGGATAATTTTCTAGTTAGTGAACTACATAGGATGATAGTTTTTACTTTAGTATATTCAGTAATTTCATACTTTTAATGAACATCATAAAGCCAAAATGTTAGTAAACGCTTGTAGTATCAGAACTCTAAAGATAAGACAGGGGATTTATGAGTTTGAGGCCAGCTTCAATTCCAAAGAAAACTCTGTTTAAAATAAAATATCAAATTTAAAACAACCATTCCTAGCTTCCCATTGTTTATTAATAGAGGCCATTTTCACTACTCCAGTTCAGTGTGGCAGATAAAGGCAGTTGTCAGGCATGCAGTCCTTGGCTCCTGAAATATCGACTATCCAAGGGTTATCCCGTTGTATTAATGAAAGCAGCATTTATAATCATCAAGTGTTCATGCCCACAGGTAAAGATTATTGACCTGAAACCTTAAATTGCGTTTTAAAAATATTCTACCACTACCACATCAAGTAATCTCTCAACATTGAACTTATATCTCCATAGAGATACTATGCCCCAAATTAATCATACAAAGGATCAGATGCCTGGACACTTGGCTAACCTCTCCTAAATTTTGGACAGGGAGTAACAAGATTCAAGCATCTGTGGTTCTCAGAGAACAATGTACTAAGAGGTAAATGCAGTCTCATCCACTTACTCAAAATATAGTCCATTTTTACAATTGGTCTTATCCTATACAACAAATGTTTCCATTATTGATATGGACATCTCTGTGATTCTATTAATAACAGCAATGATAATTTGTCTTGCATTTGAATATGATCCCATTTATAATCACTTCATATGCATCAACATTTGATGTAAGGTGCTTGAAATCAAGGATTTACACTCATTCCTTATCAGGATACACATTTACTCAATCATAAGAAAGCATGCTTAAATCACAGAAATGGAGCTTGTTTTTTGAAATTCCATTACACTACTTTAGTTATTAAGGCCACTACATCTGTGGGTAACCACAGTAGGTCCTGTTGAAAATGGTCACCAAGTTAGTAATCTAAATTTAAGAAACTAGAAAGCACATCATCTCATCGTCTTTCACATGGGTATCTTACTACACTACAATGAAGAAAAAATGAAACAGAATAACGAAGAATTTGATTTTGTCCTGTTCCATCCAGTCTGTCTTCAAGGATGAGCATAGACAAACTAAAAATGCAACTGTAAAGAAGATATAACAGTTAAAAATTTTATTCCTACTCATGAGTCTCTTGGCTTTTATGGTTAAACACAAAACAAAGGTAGAAGTCTTTAATGATAGTTACAAATTATACGGAATAGTAGTGGAATATAAACTACTTAAACTTTAGAGAGCCAAGTATTTTCAAGATCAGAGGTCCATATATCATGATTCGGGATCTAAACTACTTCTATATAGGAAACATATTCAAATGTTTTTCTTCACATTTATGCAATAATAATATTGTATAATATTGTATAATAATATGTAATATGTAATACAATAATAATAAAGAAAAGTGCAATAGGAAATCAAGTGCATTTTGTATATAAAGTTTCTTAGTGACATCTGGCTTTTTTATATTTTGTGATGTAAGAAACTACAAAGGATAATAAATGATAGTAAAAAATTTGAAGTTGAGGTAACATTAACATCTCAGTTGAACCACTAGAAACTTCCAAGTGAGCTTGAAAGTTACTGTGAGCACTCCACACCTCAGTCCTGTCTTCATCTAACCTACTTTATAGGGTAGGAGTGAGGATTTTCTATTGGGAGTGTGCCTGTGTTCAACACAGAAAGCAGTATGAAAGTGTTAAAATGAAAACTTGTGCTCTGTTTATCCTTTAATTGATTTCTTTAGGCTAACATGGTTTGTCATTTCAGAACAAAACATCATCAACTCTTACAAATAATTCCTATTCTTAAAATCATTAAGTACTTTTTTGAGGGGTACAGTGTTCAAGACAGGATTTGTGTGTGTCGTCCTGGCTCTCCTAAAACTTGCTTTGTAGACCAGTCTGGCCTGGAACTTAGACGTCCACCTGCCTCTGCCTCACAAATACAGAGATCTAATAAAGGCTTGCACCACAACCAGTCCAGCTGATTAAACTTTTCTAGTCAAACAAAATATTATGAATAAATATATTGATCAAAAATCTGTATGATCACTGAGCCATGCCACATTAGAGTTGTAGAATATGAAACACTGATACATATATATATCCTAATTCTCTATTACTGTACAGTAAACTCAAACCTATAACTCTAAAACATGTGGCCTTAAGTTATAATTTATGTTTCTTGAAATGGTGAGTTAGTGATTTGGGAAAGGTAATCACTGCTCTAAAACCTAGGACTTCAGCCTAAATGCTGGAAGATTGTGTCGGATGGGGGTGTGGTAAGACGGTTCAAGAGGTAAAGGCATCTGACATCAAGTATGGGGATGCCAAACCTCAGTTCATCTGACATCAGGTATGGGGATGCCAAGCCTCAGTTCAGTCTCTTGAACCCACAACCCTTCAGGCTGTTCTCAGTCTCATCTGTGGCACTGTATTGCCTTCAATCAGGCATGTTCTCTCTCTCTCTCTCTCTCTCTCTCTCTCTCTCTCTCTCTCTCTCTCTCTCTCTCTCTCTCTCACACACACACACACACACACACACACATACACACACACATACACACACAACTCCACCTGTATGCCCACACTCCATAGACACATGCAAAAGTAAATAATGCGAAAGATTTCTCATGCTTGTATCTCTATATGAATTTCTGCTTCTTTTTTAATGTTAAGAAGTATGTCACATGACAATATACTTGATTTAGGAAGATGTGATGACCCGAATAAACAAACAGTACTGTCATTCAGCGGAGACTCTTTTGTGAGGTATTTCCCATATTCCACTACTACTCTCTCATATCTGGTATGGGTTTGTCTGTCTTACCTACTTTAACTCCTCTAGAAAGAGCAACCTAGACATTCTTAAAACCAGTTCAGTGCTGCTGTTCATTTAATTCTCAGAATTGCATTCTATTATCCAGTACTATTTATTTCTATCCTGTCAGCACTAGTATCACAAACAGAACTGTTCTATTTTTAGATATACTATTTCTTCTAGTTTTGCATTTAAAAAAAATGTACATCCCATGGTTTGGTAGAATTAAAGAAAAGACCACTCCATTTTGCCACATTGTTAGATTAGTTTGACTTTAGAAATGTTCCCTTTGACATTTGCTGTAACATTTATCCTTGAGAAAATGGAGATATGCATGTTAATGTTTCTAAAGATGCTTAGTGTATTTTTCTCTATTTGACACGTATTGCTAACTTATGCTAATTTTTATTAAAAAATTCCTTTTCTCTGGCTTTTATGTGCTATTTTACAATCTCACCTCAACTACTACTGTCTGTATGATTTCCTAAACATTTAACATATTTAATGTAATCCTCAAGTATTCTTACAGCAATTAATTTTCTTGTGAAATTTCTACTTTCACATGAAATCATTTCATTTATCTTCAATAGTCTAATATATTTGAATTATTTAAATATTTTATTCTCTGATGTTTCTATTCCTGCTTCACATATCTTATCACCTTATCTGCACACTTATTCTTATTATCTATATTTTCATTATGAAGTGCTAATAAATAACTCAAATCTTTAAGAATGAATGGCTTCAGCCCTCCACAAGGAATGCAGAAATGCCTCCAATCTTCAACCCAACACAAAGAACTCTATGTAACTCAAGAAAGGTAGGAGAGGGTGGGCCAGTCTTCCTAGGGAAGAGCATACCAACCAGGTGCCAAGTCCGAAAGAGTCAGCCCTAAAAGCATACATACATACATACATACATACATACATACATACATACAAGTAACATTATGCAAACTGATAGGTTGGATTTAGGAATGTATGTGTATACACAGATATATACATATGCATATAATAGTCATTAGTTTAAAAAAAGAAGCCATGAATTTGAAGGAGAGCAGGAAGGGCAATATAGGTGGGTTTGGAGCAAGGACAGGAAAAAATGGGAGAAATATTGTAATTGTATAATAATCTAAAAATAAATATGTAAAAAGTTAAGTTTAAATTTATGTTTTGTCCATAATATACTCTTAATATTGTAGTAAAGAATTTTGCAGTGAAAGAAGATTTTTGTGAAAAAGTATATGTGCAGATTTAAACACTACATCTTATTTAGATGTCTTCATAAATATATGAAATACAGGACAGAAGACAAATCAATATCCCATCGATATGAAAGTTAGGTAATACCAAAATCAGTGGAAAAGTTTAAGTTGAACAAATATTAAGTTCACATAGAGGGACCCATGGTTCCAGGTGCATATATAGCAGAAGATGGCCTTATCTGGCATCAATGGGAGGAGAAGCCCTTGGATCTGTGGAGACTCAATGCCCCAGCATAGGGAAATGCTACAGCAGTGAGACAGGACTGGGTGGTTTGTTGGGGGAGCACCCTCATGGACGCATACAGGAAAGGGGATGGGATAGAGGTTTGTGGAGGGGAAACTAGGAAGAAGGATAACATTTGAAATGTAAATAAATAAAATGACAATAAATAAATAAATAAAACTAAATAAATGAAAATAATAATAATAAAGAATAAATATTAAGAACATGTACCATGATGTTTCAAATCATAGTTGAGTTATTTATTTGTTTTGTTATTTATTTATTCATTCATTCATTCATTCATTCATTAAGAATAGGGTCCCTCATAGCACTGGCTGGCCTGGAACTTGCTATATACCCCAGGCTGTTCTTGAACTCATAGAGATTTACCTGACTCTGCTTCCAAGTATATGTTGTGCACCAACATGTTGGCATAAAAACTAATTTTTAAGTAAAATCCTTGCTATTTTTCACAATATTCCTAAGAAAACTAGTTGGGTACTTGACACCATACCATTGATGCTTTACCACTGTTTCTTTCTGATATTGTATTTTAATTATAACATTTCTCCTTTCCCTTCCTCACCACATACCCTACTGCATACACCCCCTACTTTCCTTAGAAGTCATAGCTTTTTTGTCATCTATCATTATTTTATTATTATGTATATTTGTATATACATGCATATTCCTAAATATAACCTGTTGAATTCACGTAATGTTACTTGTATGTATGTTTTCAAGGCTGCCCATTTGGTACAGAAAAGCCAACTGGTGTTCTCCGCCCTAAGGAGGACCACCTCTCCTGCTCTCAGCTGTGAGGAAATAGGAGTAAAGAACATTATTTTATCATGTCTCACTTGAGTTATCATTAGTTGATGACACTGAATTTTTAGATTGCTATAAGAATAATTTAATAATAATTTAAGCATTTAAAGGTAGATTATACAGCAATAAAATCATTCCTTCATTCATAGTTGTGTAGAGTCATGACAGCTGGCTCCATCATGGGCTAAGGCACCCTGTTTGAAGTAGTATAAATGTAAATGCTGTTATAATGATTTGATTTTGATTCACTACTGACAAGTGCTCTTAAAATAAGAAAGCTATGTTAGATATCTTCTGAGTTCTATAATAACTTATATACTTTTACATTTTACTTTTATCACTACAGCAGGCTTGGGCCCTTGAGATAGGCAAACACACCCAACTTCATGGATGGACTGGCTTTATTGGTACACTCCTAGTACTAGTATTTTTGTAAAGTCATACTATGATAACTTAACAATAAACCTCATAGAGAAATTTACCACTCATTTTACTTAATTATATGTATATATATGATCAATTAATTTTTAATATCTGATTTTAGATCAATAAGTCAGTTCCTATTGTTAAATATTTAGAGGACTAGGAATGTGTGCGATTTCATTTTACACGAATCATGATACATATTGGAAGAAATATATGAAAAAAGGACATGATGTGTTTCTTAGTGATTTGTACTCTCCTATTTTGGAACAATGGGGGGGCAATCAAAAGTTGATTGTAGTAAATTATAGCTACAAAACACTAAATGACACTTCTCTAGTATAGCTGAGAAGTGCTTGTACATTTAAAATAACTACTTCTACAGTTTTCTTACTTGTACATATTTACAAATTTTGTCATAGCAAAAAAAGAAATAAAGAAAGAAAAGAAAAGAAACATTAAAAAGCACTATACCAACTGTCTACTTACAATTAGCTGACCCCTTTTCCCATTTTCTCTTCAAGTTAGGAACTTGCACAGTTTAAACAATAAGAGAAAAGTAAGCAGGTGGTTGTTGTTGTTGCTGCTGTTGTTGTTTGATAGTTACAAAAGCAACTGTGAATTGATACAACAGTCAACATGCAGAATGCAGGCCGAGTTGGAACTCTGAAGCTAAGGAAGGGAGGAAACCAGAAACTAGAAGTATTTTTCTCTGTGGCTCTTGATTATAGAGTCAATCACTCAGGAGAAAACTCTTATACTCCTTTTAGCCTGTTTTTTTTTTTTTTAAGCTCCAAGCAAGGAAAAGAGTCAGCATGGGTTTTTTTTTTTTTTAGGGGGGGGGGGGGGAGTTGGGGTGAGGGGGGGGTGATATATTCTTTATTTACTGGTTTTCCCTCCAGAAACCTCCTATCCCATCCTCCCTCCCACTGCTTCTATGAGGGTGCTCCTCCACCCACCCACCCACTCCTGCCTCCCTGCCCTGGCATTCCCCTACACTGAGGCATAGAGCTTTCACAGGACCAGGGGCCTCTCTTCCCACTGATGTCCAACAAGGCCAACCTCTGTTACAAATGCAACTGGAGCCATGAGTCTTACCATGTGTACTCCTTGGTTGGTGGTTTAGTCCCTGGGAGCTCTAGGGGATCGGGTTGGTTAATATTGTTGTTCCTCCTATGGGGTTGCAAACCCCTTCAGCTCCTTTAGTCCCTTCTCTAACTCTTCCACTGGGGACACCATGCTCAGTCCAATGGTTGGCTGAAAGCATCCACTTCAGTATTTGTCAGGCTCTAGCAGAGCCTCTCAGGAGACAGCTATATCAGGTTCCTGTCAGCAAGCACTTCTCAGCATCCACAATAGTGTCTGGGTTGGTAACTGTTTATGGGATAAATCCCCAAGTGGGGCAGTCTCTGGACAGCCTTTCCTTCAGTCTCTGCTTCACACTTTGACTCTATAGATCCTCCCTTGAGTATTTTGTTCCCCCTTCTAAGAAGGACTGAGGCATCCACACTTTGGTCTTCCTTCTTCTTGAGCGTCATGTGGTCTGTGAATTGTATCTTGGGCATTCCGAGCTTTGAAGCTAATATCCATTTACCAGTGAGTGCATACCATGTATGTTCTTTTGTGACTGGCTTATCTCACTCAGGATGATATTTTCTAGTTCCATCCATTTGCCTAAGAATTTCATGAAGTCATTGTTTTTAATAGCTGAGTAGTTTGCATTTTATCTCTAAGACAGTGAGCCATCTCTGTCCCCTTCTTGGGGTATGTTTAGTACACATGGAACTGCTCAAATATCTACCACCAGGATTTCTATTTCAGTTACATTACTAAAGAATATGATTCTCATATCATTCTAGAACATTCCAATGAAAGAAAGTTTTATAATATTAGTAATAAAACCCACATGTCATAAGCAGAGACCAGTAATAGAAAAAGAGTTAAAAAAGGTCACATAAATATGGATTAAAATTTTAGTTAAAGTATCATTAAATCCAAAATTTTTACTTTATAATGCTAAATTCTTAACAAGTACTAACAGGTTAGTTTTATTGTAGGAATAAAATGAGAGTTCACTAAACATGTATAGTACATTAAAATGAAAAGCATAAGTCAAGTTAAGGGAAGATAATTCTTTTTATGAGAATAACTGAGTGTAAGCACAAAGGAACAACACTGAGGTCCTAGGAAGTGACTAAATCTGATACAGTTGTATTAACAACACAATTTACTATTGTTCTAATAAATGTAAAACCAAAATTATGTTTTTGTTTTGATCATTATTATATATATGTTTCACGCAATATGTTCATTTTGTGGGATAAAACAAAAATAAAGATTTCTTGGCTGATACAGTGAAATATTAAATATTTAAGAATAGGAATCTTGTTGGGTTTTGTTAAATAGAGATTCTGTATCTGATAAGTAGAATAATTTTTATTCCCTACTACATGTGTGAAGTAAAGGTTGTATTTTAGATCATTTAAGTTAATTCTATTAATTAATTCTAAAGTTTTCCTAGTTGAATCACTACAAATTTCTCTGTAGGCAGTCCTGACTAGCAATAATGAAATGATGGTTTCCTGTAGTTCAATGTTATCAGGAATGCCAACAGAGATTCCATATTCCCCACAAACTATTGGACTTATTCTAGCAAATAACTAGGTTATGATTTAGAAGGCCATTTTCTATATACTCTATTGATTATTTTGGGTAGAATAAATTCGTTCTCTCCAGAGAACTTTAAAGGATGCATAGACTAATGCTTACGTCTAATCAAAGCAAACCGACACAAGAATAGAAATAGTGTCTTATGACACATGCCCCTTTGTGACAATTCCTATTTCACAGAGATGCTACACCTTCTGATAGTGGTTTCACTCCACTCATTAGGAACAGTGCAACAATCTTAGAGATGGAGTACACTTGGAGCCTATAGTTCTTCCAGAGTTTTGACATTCTAATTAAATCCAAGAAGAGACTGAGAAGCCAACCAGGATGCTATGTCTTACTATCTTTAGTTATTATTCTATGTCTCCTGAGAAGGTTTGTTAACTAGAAGACTGTAGTATCAAAGGAGAGATGGGAAAAATCTGAAAGTATCTCTCAAATATTATTGATTTTCTTGTTTCAGAAAATTATGATAAAGACTAAAGAATGGGTGTAAAAAACATCTTGGCAGCTGCAAAGCTCTATATAAATCATGTTCCTATGAATACTGACACCTTCATTCCTGTAAGTCTGTAGAAAAAAAGCATTGTTGTTAACTAGTGAATCTAGCTAATTTATAATTTATAAACTTTTATTTAAAAGTGTAATGCTGTATTCTTAGCACGCACTAACAGTCTTTAAAAGGAACGTTCACTAAACATTTATAGTACATTGATTTTATTATCTGTATCCGTAGAAAAAAGAATTATTACTAACTTCTAGTAAATCTAGCTAATTTATAATTAAAATTTATATTAAAATTTGAAATTAAACAGGTGATATCTCTTAGAAATCTGACTAGATCCAAAGCCAGTAAGAGAAAGCAAACCAGCCATCATAATTCTGGCAGTTCTGGCCTCTTGGATTAGAGTAACCCAGAACCCCATGAAGAATGAGTGAGAAATCATTGTACATTACAGCATCAATGTGTTCACATAGGAGTGAATGGAAGTCTTGCCAAGGAATGTTACAGAAGAAGAGTCAACATCAAATCCAAAGCTTGAGCAGTCTAACGGACATCTCTATACCCTGACTTCCACTGAGCCAGGATGTGTTAAGTCTGACTGTAGGGAAATGCAGAGAAAACAAATGAACACTGAAATCCCTCTGTTGTCATTCAGTTTCAGTCTAAATCATATGCTATATCAGTTCTAATAAGTGTTCTTTCAGTTATCATAAAAAGTTCCCACCTTCAGATATAAAACTACATTATGTATTTTATGAAGATAGAGGATCCAGGGTAACTGTAAGGCTACATTCTCAATAAAACCTTTGCTATTAGCACCTGTGAAAAGGCAATTTAAACTCTAAACTCGTCCTATGGGAAGATCTTATAGATAAATGCTGAAACCTTTAGAGAAGTATAAATAAATGCACTGTTTAACCAAGTCCTAATGTGTACATTAAATGACAATACATTCACACTATTCCGAATTTTTATTCTTCGCTAATAGGAGACACCGTTTGCATATTTTATTCTATGAACAACTCCTACCACAATCTTAACATTGTTCATTGTTATTGTGTTTTCACCAAAATTGGTGCTATTTTCTGTGCTCATCCAAGGAGATGCTGTAAAACTGCTTCCTTCACAACCAACATGAATTACTGTATGACTGTCAGTGCCCTAGGCAATGAACATCCTGTACACTGACCAGAGTTTAATGTGAAATGCCACTGCCACCGACTGAGATCAATCCTTAGGTATAGATTGGATAAATTCTATACCTAGAGCAGTTTACAAGTAATAACCTTGGATCTGCAACAAAACATATCTTAAAAGTTTTCTTTGGAAATTAGTAAAATTACTTATTGAGTATAGCTAATGTGGTACTTATTATAAAATTACAGAAAGAACTAGAGAGAGAGTACATATATATTTGAAGCATGTAGTAATAGCTAAGCTTGAAACACAAGTTATAAGACAACACAATTAACACAAACAAAGTAGATAGAGGGAGGATGTAGTAGTAGATGGCTTGCAGTATTAGCAGATATTAAATGATGTAGGCAAGATGCAAAATTAAGAGGAAAATATTTGCATGTTACTTTAAACCTCTGGAAATTACAAAAAAAAAGTAAAATTAAGAATTTTCTGGTGCTCGCTTCAGCAGCATATATACTAAAATTGGAATGATACTGAGAAGATTAGCATAGCCCCTGTGCAAGGATGACATGCAAATTCATGAAGCATTCCGTATTTTTTTAGAAAAAAAAAAGAATTTTCTGAAAGCTTGTGGCAGTACCTAGCCAATCTCTGATTTGACTTACGGCTCACTTCATGAACTGGAACCCATACCCAACACTGCTTGGGTGACCACAAACCTGAAACTAGATAACCAAGGACCTAGGAAGAAATTAGCAATAAAATGATGTCTAATGGCATTCTGCTACACTGATCCATCATAAAAGAAGCTTCCTCCTGTAGCAGATGATAACAAATACAGAGAACCACGGCCAGACATTAGGCAGAGAATGAGCACTTTTCAAACACTAAGCCCTAAATGGGACGCCTCAATCAAACGTTCCTCTCAGAGATCAGGAAACTCAGAGGAAGGAAAGTAGATAGAAGATGGCGGGGAGGGGGTTGGGGGTGATGAAAGACACACAAAAAAGTAGGAAGGCCCTCTAAGACACATGATAAATGTATATATGTATCCACAGAGAGTGAGGCAGCATACACGAGACCTGTACAGTCCTGCACCAGATGGGGTTCCAGAGCTAAAAGGAGATATGCACACATGCCCCAATCCCTAACCCAGAAGCACTCTCCAATTAATAACTATTTGAAATGAACACTTGGCTTCCTCCAAGGAAGTCTCATTGAGGAGAAAAACTACTCTAAGTGGTAGACTGCATGCCCAACAGTAGAGGCAAACAGAAAATGAACTCAAAGGAATTTGTGTGGGTTCTTTGTCTCACACTGTCATGACAGGACTTGGTTTTTGTTTGTTTGTTTGTTTGTTTGTTTGTTGTTGTTTTGTTTTTACCCTAGAGGTCATTTGCGTGTGTTTGTGACTTCCACTTTAGTGTTTTTATGAGATTCCTGAGTGTGGAAGAAGTGGGTCTCTGCATCTGTATTCATTTCTTAGGCCTTCTCCTGTCTCTTTTCCTTCTATTTGTATGTTTTATCCAATCCCAATGTGTTAGTGTTTGCTTTATCTTCTTTTATTTTGTTTTATTATATTATGTTTTATTATTATCTCTTAGAAGCATGATACTTTCTAATGAAAGCCAGAAAGGTCATAGATCCCAGTGAGAGAGATATTGGGGAGGAACTGAGTGGAATAGAGGGAGGGGAAGTTATGGTTCAGGATACATCTTATGAGGAAAAAAACTGTTCACAATAAAAGGGAGAAAAGAGAAACAAATGGCCATAACTTGAAAAAGAATGATCAGGAAATTTTACTACAGAGAAAAGATGAAAAAATATAATTTTAGGAACAGTGAAATAAAGGTCTGGGGGAAGGATATGCCTAGTCTTATTATAAGACTTGAGTTGTCAGGGTAGGTTGGTACCCAGGAAGGGTCTCCCCCTTCTCGGGGGAGAAAGGTAGGGTTGAAGCTGTGTTTGTGGGGACTGGGAGGGGGGCAAGCTGTGATCAGGATATAAAGTGAGTAAGTAAATTTATTTATAGAAAATAAAGTTATATAGCCTAAGGGAAAAATAAACAAATAAATTTTTCATCAAAGTTAACATTCTTGTCATAAACTAGCAATTCTGATTCACAATGATGCACTCCAGAAAAGCACCCGCAAATGATGCATTCAAAGATATTTCCAGTTCCTCTTGCCGAGACAAGCAAGGGATTGAGCTCATGTCATGTATGGTCTCTACCTCATGGTAGCTGCTTACATTTGGAACTTGTCAGCAAAAGAACAAGTAGCCAATGTTCTAAAATATTAGTAATGGACTACGCTTGTAGTTGTAGTAGATGAACGCTAACTTCATTTCTCAGGAGTTTTACCAAGAGCTCTTCCTCTTCCATGAGCTCTCCTCTGTGATAAGCTAGTAAATGAGGAGATGTGAGAATGGAGAACTACTGTGTAGCTGTAAGGAGCTAAGTGCATTTAACCACACTTCCTGCCTGACAATGTTTATATTAGGGATATAGCTACCATTTTGTGCATATCAGACACAGAAAACCGAAAAGCTGCCTGCCGCAGGTTTCCTTGACTCTGTAACTTACTAAATAGGAAATTACTGTTTAGCTGTGTTTTGGTGAAGCAACAAAGACAGTGTATAATTGTTTGGCAGCATTTAAGAGTAAACTTTTCATTCCATGCCATCTGTCTCAGAGAATAAGACTGAATTATTTTTAACTGCTTTAAAATTCTTTCCATACTCATCATTGTATATGGTAAGGCAGCATTGAAGGCACAACATAACTTCTCTATTACAGGAAATTACACCAAATGTAGAATAATTTTTCCTGCACAGGAGATTGAAAAAATGTCAATGAGCTGCAAATTTCTACTTCAAACAATAAGGTTGACAAGTATATTTCTATTTCTCTGTGCTATGTACTTTTGATTAAAAATGTCGTGACATAAGCTGATTCCTGCTTTCAATTCATAGCAGATGATTATAGTTATCAATAGTTTATAGACCTGGTTTTGCTTCCTTGACTTTTATGCTAGATGCATAGATTTCTATTTACTTTCTACTCTTAAAATCACAAATACACACACACACACACACACACACACACACACATACATATATTCCCAATTTTGTATTTTGTTTATTACTTTTAATACTGCTATACTTTAGTCATTTTTGTAATTAAAAGTAGAAAGACTTGATTCCACCACTGAAATATTATAATATATATGCACATATACATATATAATCATATATATACAGAGATTGATATGTGTGTGTGTATAGTAAAGTTTAGACAAAATATAGTATGTAAGGTTATGAAAAATAAAGCCATAATGTTTAATTGCAAGTCTTCTGAAGCCTCCGACACATATCCAGCAGAGGACTGCCATGTTTAGACTCAGTCAGAGAAGATGCATCTAACCCTTGAGAGACTTGGGGCCCCAGGGAGTCAGGAGGTCTGGTGGGGTGGAGGTGTGGAGGGTGGGGAGTAGGGACATCCTCTTGGAGACAGAGGGGAAGAGGTGTGAGATGTGGAACAGTTAGAGGGTAGACCTGGATGGGGATAAAGTCTGAGTTGTAAAAAAAAAAAAAATTAAAGAATAAAAAAAAAAACAAAAAAAAGAGCTTCTATTTCCAAAGCAGAATAAGGGAATTCATTGTCACAATTTTAAACCTTAAGTCAGGACCCTCAAGTGCAGGGAACCGGACACATATGTAGAATTGTGAATTTTTATAATCTTTTCTTAGTCTACAAAGTCTCTCAAAAAACAGCAGTTTCCAGGCCAACCATAAGTGAGATCCTGACAATACAGGCAAGATTAAGCATCAAATAAATCACTCAACCCTAGACCCTGAGAGGCTTCCTCCTCCCCCTTGACAGGATTTTTACATTTAGACTTAAAAGCAATCACTTCAGAACCTGTTGACCTAGGCTGATCTTTGCAGTGAGAAAAGTTCTTTGTAAAAATATAGATTCACACTTCT
>JADRCD010204664.1:0-16035 GCA_019843815.1 Montemys delectorum | reverse complement strand
GTGTGTGTGAGTGTGTGGGTGTGGGTGTTGCTATGTAGCTAGCATGGTTTCCAGTTCACTGTCCTCTCCCTTCATCCCCAGTGCATGTCCTACCGTGGCTGACTACCTTGCTTCTTTACAAATGTATGTATTTGGGCCAGCAAGATGGTTTATCATGCAAGGCGCTTGCCACCAAGTCTCATGACAAATGTGTCATACCTAGGACCTGCAGAGTGGAAGGGTAAGACTGACTCTGAAGATGTTATGCTGTGGTGTGTGTGTGTGTATGCATAATAAACATAAAAGTCTAAAATCAAGTGAGTGTTTTTAAAGCTATACATTTTATTCTAAATAGCTCTAGTTGTATGTCACAATTTTGATGAGTTTTATCTACATTTTTATTTTATTTGAGTCAGGATCTTTTATATAGGCCACGATGGCCTTATGGAAATCCTTCTGCTATACCTTCCTGGGTACTGGGATTATAAGCATGTACTATCATACCCAACTTCATTATCATTTGGTTTAAAATATTTTCTAATTTATGTTGTGGTTCTTTCTAATAGGGACACATACCTATAATCTCACAATTTAGCAGGCAAATTAAGGAAGATTGAAAGTTCAAGGCCATCCTGGACTACAGAGCAAGACTCTTCTTTCTCAACAATAAATAAATAAATAAGCCGGGCAGTGGTGTCGCACACCTTTAATCCTAGCACTTGGGAGGCAGAGGCAGAGGCAGGCGGATTTCTGAGTTCGAAGCCAGCCTGGTCTACAGAGTGAGTTCCAGGACAGCCAGGGCTACACAGAGAAACCCTGTCTCAAATAAAAAAAAAAAAAAAAAAGTGGGTTTTGTGATTATGTGGATATCAATATTGCTGTTTTTTTCCTTAAATCCTGGACATTCTTTCCCTTCCTTAAGTCAGGCCTCTATACAAAAAGATAATTCTGCAGAGGTTTTGACCTCCACTCTACTTTATTTCTTACTGCTCTTCACCACCTGACACATGGCACAATTACCTGATTGCTTGTTTACTATCCATCTGCCCTCACTGCAGGGCCTTTTTTTTTTTTTTTTTTAAAGTATAGAATAGAGTTTATTCAGGGCATGGGGAGGGGAGTTAAGAGAAAGGCAGAGAGAGAGAGACTGGCCATGAGCACGTGGAGGGGGAGGGAGGGGAATGGGGAGAGAGGGAGAAGAGGGAATGAGAGCAAGGGCAAGAGGATCAGGGGTTTTCATTCAGTCCAGGCATTTTGACACAAGACTCTAATCCCAGCACTTGGGAAGATAAAGCAGGAGGATTTGAAGACTGTGTGAGCTACCTAGCAAGCCATTGCTTGTCCCACAAAAAGGAGAGGGCAGACAGATGAACTAAGCAGGTAAAGGGGCTTCAGTTTACTGTCTACATATATGTAAATGCAAGTTTTGCTTAATAAATCTTCATTGGGTATCTTCTTGGTACCCATCCTTGGTATCTGCTAAGGATGCCAAGATGAGGAAGACTCGGGACCTGTGCTCAGTGCCTCTACAAGACAGATATGGGCAGGTTGATAAAACAACAAGCACGTTACAATGTGGAACAGGAATAGGAGAAAATAAGGACAGGCCCTGGAAACTAACTGTGTGCTAGGTGACCCTAGCCTCTTGTATCTGTTAACACAGGATACTCTATGAGTCAGTATTACTGTTTCCATTTTAAAAGCCAGGGAGCCAGGCAATGGTGGCGCAAGCCTTTAATCCCAGCACTTGGGAGGCAGAGGCAGGCGGATTTCTGTGTTCGAGGCCAGCCTGGTCTACAGAGTGAGTTCCAGGACAGCCAGGGCTACACAGAGAAACCCTGTCTTGAAAAAACAAACAAAACAAAACAAACAAACAAACAAAAGCCAGGGAAACTGAATTAGCTTCTAGGGTTAATTTTGTTAGCAGGTGGAAAGCTGGTCTTGGACTTCTTGCACCTGATGTCCTCCAGGCTTTCCTTTACGGGGGATGGTTTTCAGCCTTTTCACACCGCAGAACAACAGCAAACAATGAATGCTGCTTGGGGCTGATGAGAACCCACTTCATTCATTCCTATTAGGGGACACTCAGCTAAAATGCCCTTTACAAAAAATATGTTATGGGTTGATGAGATGGCTTGGCAAGAAAAGGTGCTTGCCACCAAGCGCCTGACAACCCAAGTCCAACCCCTAAGACCCATATGGTAAAAGGACAGAGCCAACTCCTTTAAGTTGTCCCTGGACTTTTACACATGTGCCATGGCTTCTGTGTACACACACACACACACACACACACACACACACACACACACTAAGAGCTTTAGAATGGTCATGTGTTTTGGCTCAGTATTACATTTCATTTCTAGACTAGCTGTCCTTACATAACAGAACTCACAATTCTCTTGCCTTCTGACTTCAATATTAGTTTGCTTCAGAATCAATTCCCATTTCTAGGGAGGGAAGCTACTACCATCTGGAAAGGGACAACACTTCCTTCAGAGGCTTGGTACTTATAGTGAGGACTCCATCACTCTGCTCCTATTATATACAGCATAGCAGCAAGCCCTCCCTTAGCCATCGGAATACTCACGTATACCCCAGAAATATCCATATTGTCTCTGATATTGCAGTAATAGTCCAGAAGAAATATTTTTTTGTTTTTTTTGTTTTTTTTTTCGAGACAGGGTTTCTCTGTATAGCCCTGTCCTGGAACTCACTCTGTAGACCAGGCTGGCCTCGAACTCAGAAATCCACCTGCCTCTGCCTCCCAAGTGCTGGGATTAAAGGCGTGCGCCACCACTGCCCGGCCCAGAAGAAATATTTTTAAAAATTAGTCAAGAGCTGGTGAGATGGTGAAAGGTAAGACCACCAATTGCTCTTCCAAAGGTCAGAAGGTCGTGAGTTCAAATCCCAGCAACCACATGGTGGCTCACAACCAACCATGAGATTTGAGGCCCTCTTCTGGTGCATCTGAAGACAGCTACAGTGTACTTAAATTAGTCAAGATAAAACCATCAAATACATTTATGTATATATTAATATAAATAAATTACTACATATTAAACACACACGTATTGCATATGTATGTGTAATATGTGTGTGTGTATTTTGAGACAGGGTTGTTTTAGTTTGCACCTTCTATTGCAGTGACAAAACATTGGTCAAAAGCAAGTTGGGAAGGAAAGGGGTTATTTTCCTCTCAAATTAAAGTCTGGCTTTGAAGGAAGTCAGGCTATTAACTCAAGGTAGGAACCTGGTTGCAAAAACTGAAGCAGAGGTCCTGGTGGAATGTTTGCTTCCCAAGGCTTGCCCAGTCTGTTTTCTTATGTAACCCAGGATCACCCACTCAGGAGTGGCACCTGCGCTGGGTCCTCCCACGTCAATAATTTTTTAAAAAATTTATCTATTATTATAAAACTGTAGCTGTCTTTGGGCCACCAGAAGAGGGCGTCAGATTTGATTACGGGTGGTTGTGGGCCACCATGTGGTTGCTGGGATCCGAACTCGAGCCATCTCACCAGCCCCCTACGTCAATAATTAATAAAGAAAATGCCTCTACAGACATGCCCTACAAGTCATCTCTTGGAGGCATTTTCTCAATTGAGGTTCCTCTTCCCATATAACTCTAGCTTTCATCAAGTTGTAAACAACCAACCAAAGCAAAGCAAAGCAAAGCAAAGCAAAGCAAAGCAAAGCAAAGCAAAGCAAACAAAACCAACCTGGATACAGGGGCTTACTATAAAGTCCTGGATGGCCTGGAACTTGATACACAGACGAGGCTGGCTTCGAAAACAACATGAGCCACACCATGAGCCTGGCTCAGTTAATATACATTTTATGGTGGAATTGAAGAAGCTCAAGGGGCTGAAGAGATGGCTCGGCGGTCAAGGGCACTGACTGCTCTTCCAGAGGACCCAGGTTCAATTCCCAGCACCCACACAGCAGCTCACAACTGTTTGTAATTCCAAGATCTGACACCCTCACACACATACATGCAAAGTTCCAATGCATATATAAGATAAACATAAGTAAATAAGGAAGCTCAAATGTTTGGCGTGGTGGCTTACACCAGTAATTCTAGTGCTTGGGAGACAGAGGCAGGAAGACCATTGTTAGTCGGCATCTCAACCAGATACAGAGGATTTCACTCATGGCTGAACTCAGTCACAAACCCATCTCAAAGTCCATCAAGAACCTATTTCTGTCGGTCGCTTCATCAGTCACTCGACCTGTTGTACAAGGCCACGACGCATCAGACGTAGCACAACCTGTCGGACACATACATACAAGCGGTCGGCCAGTCCCACTTTCGGTTTGTCAGACTTACACTCCGTCAGCCGTCTCACACTTCGGCCAGCCCGTCCCACACTCTGTCCTGTACTCACAGGCCGTTAGGTTTGCCGTGGGCGTTCGCAGCTCTCAAACCTCCACGCCAGGGTTCCCGCGCTCACCGGGTCTCCAGAACTCCCAGCAGACACTTCCACAGGCGCCCTGGTGACGCACACATATGCGCCTTCGTGCCCGGGGACCACAACTCCCAACGTGCCTAGTACAAGGCGAATGGCCGAAGAGCACGTCACCTGCACTACAAGTCCCAGAAAGCACAGCGCCAACTCCTTGGGCCCGTTGGGAGTGGTAGTTCTGCATGCCTGCCGAGGGTTGGGTTTGGGGTGGGTGGTGACTCTAGGCTGGTGTTTGTTGAGACAGAGGTGGTTATGAATAGAAGTCGTGGGATGCGTGAGAAGTTGGAGCGTGCACGGTGCAAGTGAGGCCCATCCTCTGATGGCTCACAGCCATCTAACTCCAGCCCCAGGAGCTTTGGTGCCTTCTTTTGGCCTTGGTAGGCACCAGGCACACAAATGCTGCACAAATATACAAACAGGCAAAATATCCACATACGTAATTTTTTTTTTTTAAAATCACATTTATTTGGTATGTATGTGCTCATGTGTGTTCATGTACCATAATGCACGTGAAGAGGTTAGGAGACAACTTGTGGAAGTCACTTCTTTCCTTTTACCAAGTGGGTTCTGCAGGTCAAACTCAGTCTTGGCAGCAAGTACTTTTACTCACATTAAGCACAACCTCAAGCCTTAAACTATAATCCTTCCTCAGCCTTGATCATCTTATTTGAATGTAACCAGGCTTAGCTAATTAACACTAACCACGTGAGACAGCTGGGGGTGGAATAGTGTGTGTGTGTGTGTGTGTGTGTGTGTGTGTGTGTGTGTTTGCAGGCCATTTCAACATCATGAACAGCTCCCAGACTTTTAGGCAAAGTGTCTGACTAGAAGGTCTTTACTGTTGGGATTTGCTCAACTGTCTACAAGTTTGCCTGTTTTTGAGCTCCATACAAAGTGAATAGTGTGCCGAGTAACAGTCTGCTCCATGCTAGCAAACTTTATAGAGAGCAGCCACGGGATGCATGCATTGAGGGAACTGTGCAATAGGAAGATGTAAGGTAGTCAGTGCTCCGAGGAGAAACTCGGTAGTACAGCAATCTCAATCAAATACAGTTCCTCACAGAGACTCGCAGGTGAGAAAAAAACGTTTTGCTACTTCCAGTGGGGGCAGGGTATTGAGCAGGCTCCTTGTACATGGATTTGCCCTGCACTCACCCCTCCTTCCCCACCTTGTTTGCAAGCTGGGGGACAGCAGAGGGGTCGCTGAGGGATGGCAGCACCCAGTTGTGGACACAACTGCTTCTGTGAGGCAGCAGGGGAGAGGCCTGAGGTGAAGGTTGGCACTGGGGAAATGTGCAGCACAGGCGACTCTTTCCAGGGACTGGAAGAGAAAAAGGACAGAGCCCTTCTCAATCTTACCTGCAGCCACCAGAGGTTAGGACTGCTAAACTCTACTATTCCAAACCTGTTATGACAGATGGCCCTGTGACTCATTTTTGGCCAACAAATTATAAGTGGGTATATGACACAGGCTTCTGAGAAGGCCTTTCTTTGAAACACGAGAAAGGCGAGTGTTGGCCTGCCCTGCTTTTCTATTTCTCCCAGTATTGATTACAGATACAATGACTGAGGCTTTAGCAGTTTGCTCAGGACCATGAGAAAAAGGCAAAAAGACCACAGCAGCACCTCCAACATAAGCGAGTCACTGAGATCCTAATTACTGTAAACTGGGTGCTCATATGAAAGTCTGACTTCATTACTTTCTAATTTTGTTTTGGTAATTATTAATATTTGCTCTGGGCCTATTTTTCTTCATTTAGAATATGGCTGCCTATCTATCTATCTATCTATCTATCTATCTATCTATCTATCTATGTGACTTTGACACAGGGTTTCTCTGTGTAATCTTGGATATCTTGGACCATATCTTGGGCCAGGCTGGCCTCATACTTAAGAGATTTGCCTGCCCCTGCCCCTGCCTCCTGACTGCTGGGATTAAAGGCCTGTGTTACACTTCCTGGCTCATCTAGAACATGCTATTTCATAGAGCTACCACAAAGTCAGCCAACTGATGCTCCTTTTCTTAGCTTTGTGAATGAAAAGCTACCAGACAACGTATAACAGCTGAGTTATTATGAAAAGTCAGACTTGGCAAAGGAAATGAGAGGCCAACTTCAGAGGGAAATGTGAGCGCAGAGAAGCCAATTCTGGACATCAACAGAGTCTTGTGGGCACCCTGGAGATTAAAAAAAAAGTGTTGATCCAAAGTATCCTGAGAGCCAGGTGTACTCCAAAGGAGACCCTATCAGTTTTTGTGTTCTTAGATAAGAACAAAGGTAAGAAGCTATGGTGGCCAGCAGCCCTGATGCTGGACCATTGCCACAAAGTGGCAGGGACTGCTGTGTTATTAGCATGACTGTTCAAGGCAGTGTACTGACAGGCAACTGTTCTGTACAACTAAAACATTTTAAACTTGTTCCTGGGGCACAAGCATTTGATTATAGCTGAGTTGTGTGCACATTTCATAGTTTGATTCTTTTTATGTTAAGTAGGTTTCCTTGCTCTATGAGAAGCCAGAGATAATAACACATGTCCTTTTTGTCAGGAACAGCATGGACATAGATTGGGAACGTCCCTTCTCCCCTTTTTCTTAAGAGAACATGTGGAGGAAAGCAAGTAGATAAGGGTGAGGTTTCCTGTAAATATCAGAATGGCTGTTAGAATACCTTGCTTTGGGGGGCTGGAGAGATGGCTCGGTGGTTAAGAGCACTGTCTGTTCCTCCAGAGGTCCTGAGTTCAATTCCCAGCAACCACATGGTGGTGCATAATCATCTGTAATGGGATTTGATGCCCTCTTCTGGCATGCTGCTCTATATGCAGAAATATCATAAACATAACATAAAGGAATGAGGGCTGGCGAGATGGCTCAGCGAGTAAGAGCACTGACTGCTCTTCTGAAGGTCCTGAGTTCAAATCCCAGCAACCACATGGTGGCTCACGACCATCTGCACAGCTACAGTGTACTCATATACATAAAATAAAATAAAAAAAATCTTTAAAAAAAATGAATCTTTAAAAAAAAAGTATCTTAGCTGGGCAGTGGTGGCACATGCCTTTAATCCCAGCACTTGGGAGGCAGAGGCAGGTGGATTTCTGAGTTCGAGGCCAGCCTGGTCTACAGAGTGAGTTCCAGGACAGCCAGGGCTATACAGAGAAACCCTGTCTCGAAAAACCAAAAAAAAAAAAAAGTAATCTTGTTTTGTATAAAGCTTTTTCTGCCATTAAGAGCTGACAGGAAGGCTTTCCAATAGTCCTCCTGCAGCAACCTCATACAACATGGAGCATGGGGGGGAGGAGCTTTGAGAACAATGGGAGTCATGTGATCTTAATGGGCACCCCCTTAGCACAGCTCAGTGACTTGATACCAAACCAGAAATCAGTTCACCATATCAAAGTTATTCAAGTAAAAAAAAAAAAAAGACTAAGAAATAGCACAACTAAAAGATTTAAGAAAGGAGACAAACACACTGTGTAGATCTTGTGTAGATTATGGAAAGAATAAAACAAACATGAAGTTTTATGAAACAACCAGAACATGTGGATGCTAGATATTTGATAGTATCAGTTAGATATAAGTAATGTTTTCCTGGGCTGGCGAGATGGCTCAGAGGGTAAGAGCACTGACTGCTCTTCCGAAGGTCCTGAGTTCAGATCCCAGCAACCACATGGTGGCTCATAATCACCTGTAATGAGATCTCTGGTGCATCTGAAGATAGCTACAGTGAATTACGCCATCCTGAGCTCAATTCCCAGCAACCATATGATGGCTCATGGCCATCTGTACAGCTACAGTGTACGCATACACATAAAATAAATACATCTTTTTTTAAAAAAAGTAATGTTTTCCCTTGAGATGTAAAAGAATAAGTCTCCCTAAATATTTTTTGCTCCGGTTGAGAAGAGTACAATCAATAACCCCAGGTTACTGCTTTCATTCAAATTCTGGCCCAGAAGCACTGCTCAAACACCAATATGGCAAAACCCCAAATAATGGGCTTAGTGTGATTCTGCAAAAGGATTCGTCCCTGTGGATCAACCCCAAATAACGAGCTTAGTGTGATTCTGCAAAAGGGCTCGTCCCTGTGGATCAATCCCAAATAACGGGCTTAGTGTGATTCTGCAAAAGGGTTCGTGCCTGTGGATCAACCCCAAATAACGGGCTTAGTGTGATTCTGCAAAAGGGTTCGTCCCTGTGGATCAACCCCAAATAACGGGCTTAGTGTGATTCTGCAAAAGGGTTCATCCCTGTGGATCAACCCAGTTATGGTTATATATACTTAGAGCCTTAGCCTTTTACAGATATATTCAGAGAGATGAACAGGATGGTTTTCTGGGGTGGATGGGAAAACAATACAGGGAGGAACAGGGGTGAGGAGGTGGGTAGGCGACTAAGTGAAAATATACCATTTGTCTTTTAGAATGTCCATTGTTAAGTGCTTAAAGATTTACAGAAAGATAAAGGAATTATTCACCCTGAATATAAATATTGCAAATCAGTGATTTACTTAACACTTACATATATTCATGACTCTATTTGTTAAGAGCTGACATGGCTGTTAATACAGCATTGTTCAATCAATTTACAGTTTAGAAAAGGTGAGTTCTTTCTTTTTTTTTTTTTAAAGATTTATTGATTTATTGTATCTAAGTACACTGTAGCTGTCTTCAGACACTCCAGAAGAGGGCATCAGATCTCGTTATGGATGGTTGTGAGCTACCATGTGGTTGCTGGGATTTGAACTCAGGACCTTTGGAAGAGCAGTCAGTGCTCTTCTGCTGAGCCATCTCGCCAGCCCTATTTGTGTCTTTTCTACTGACTGAACTTAGGGCCTTTTACATGCCAGGCTATTGTTCTATTACTGAGCCATAACCCAACCCTCAGGTTGAGTTTATATCAGGGCTTCTCCATGTTAATACTATTGATATTTGGGGCTAGAAAATTCTTTGAAGAGCTGCCCTGGGCACTTAAGTATGTTGAGCAGTATCCTTGGCCTCCACCCAGATACCAGTAACATCTTTCAACTTGTGGGGACAAAAATGACATAATTACCAAATGTCCTCTGAAGACAAATTATTGTAGGTGAGTACCTCTGACTAACCACCCTGTATATTTCAAGATAGTGGTTTTCATAGGAGCTGTGACCCCTTTAAGAGGAGGTTGTACAATTCCGTGGCTACTTCTCTGTCAGATGATGTACTGAAATGAGGACAGGAGACAAGCATGCTGCAATGACTCTCACGGGCGGAACTGAGCTACATGTGACTTAACTTGTGTGATACATAAACTAGGATTCTGTCTTGAATTCACATAGAAACACATATTACTTTGTGTACATTTGGAATTTAGGCCGTTTCCCACAAATACAATAGCATTTTGATTTGTTCAAACTTTCATAATTATTCATCATTATTCTGCAAAATCACTTTGGCATGATAAAGTCCCTTATGGTATTTTTTGTAGACAACAGTATGCCTTGAACCAGTCTGAAAGTTTCAGACCATGATCTCCTGGTAAAAATGGGTCCACATGGGACATGGTAAGATACCACACTGACATAATACACCATAAACTCCTTTAACGATCCTTTACAAAGAACTCGGGGGAACCACTGGAGCTCCCGGGGAAAGGCACTAGCTGGCCGTTGGTGGAGCTAAGCTGGGAGGAACGGGCAAGTCGGGAGTGGGACAGGTGGCAGCCAATCTTGGTGCTAAGCCAGGATCGAGTG
This sequence comes from Montemys delectorum, assembly GCA_019843815.1. Lineage (NCBI taxonomy): Eukaryota > Metazoa > Chordata > Mammalia > Rodentia > Muridae > Montemys > Montemys delectorum. The sequence goes on along the minus strand of JADRCD010204664.1, from coordinate 5,870 downwards.
CCACAGTCCCTGGCAAAGGTGGAAGCTTGTTTTTTTAAATTACACACAACAAGGGTCATATCTTATTTCCACACTATGCCTGTACAGAGGTTTTATTACTGGTAAACTCATTGTGGGATAATGGAGAAGATATCTCAAGGTGTCTGTTGTTGCTGGGTCTAGCGGCATCCAGCCAAGATCCCAGAATTAGGGAATCTAATGAAAACATTAGGATCAGAAAATTCAAGGTCATCCTTGGACATATAGTGAGCTTGAGGCCAGCGTGGGCCACATGGGACCTTGTCTCGGAAAACAAACAAAAACCAGAACTGAGTTTGATACATTTGAGAACCACCAACCTCAACTGTGTGGGAGGCACCACTTTACAAAGTCAGAGGTCACTACTGACATTGGGCTATCTTCTCTTGCCACCCATACACTGTGTGGACCTAATGCTTGTGCCTGGTAACTCAAAAGTTATCTAATCTTCCTATCTAGATTCTCTGGTGTCAAACAGCATGGAGTTGCCGATCGAAGGTTCTTCTACCCCAATAACATGCACAGGGTTTTTCTCCTGCATAATTTCATGAAGGTCAAACAAGGCCAGGGCTCTGCTTGCTTGTCCTGCCTTTGCCTGGGCTACAGAAAGCTCTCTTGAATTTGAGTGTGGATTCCGAATGAGTCTTGAGCCCCGTCTACAGGTCTGTTCCCGTCTTCTGCTACGGCCACGTAGCGGTTCTTCCTCTCTGTTGTGGGTTATCTGATGCCGGATGAGGTGAGAACTCTGAATGAAACACTTTCCACACTGATTACACTTAAAGGGCCTATCGCTCCGCTGAGTCCTTTCACCTTGACTCAATGGTGGGTCACAGCCGAGGGGTTCTGTCCACTCGAGCTTGGTTAAAGCTGGTGCCTGCTCAAAGATCAGCCTCTGTCGGCACTCATAGGGCTTCTCACCAGCGTGCTTCCGCTGATGCTGGGCCAGGGAGGAACTGTGCCTGAAGCCCTTTCCGCAGTGATTACACTCGTATGGCCTTTCCTCAGTGTGAGTCCGCAGGTGCAGGAAGAGGCAAGTGGTCCGGGAGAAGGATTTCCCACAAACACTGCAGGTGTAAGGCTTCTCCCCAGTGTGTGTCCTCTTGTGGCGACCTAGGGATGAATTCTGGTTGAAGGCCCTCCCACAGTCCTGACACTCATAGGGTTTCTCTCCAGTGTGAATTCTCCTATGGACTGTAAGGTGTGTACTGTGGCAAAAACATTTCCCACATTCATCACACTTATAAGGCTTGTCTCCAGTGTGGATTCGCTCATGTTGAACAAGGGACGAGTTTTGGCTGAAGGCCTTCCCACACTCTTTGCACATGTAAGGCCTTTCTCCCGTATGAATTCTCTTGTGCACTGTGAGATGTGCATTATGGTTAAATGACTTCCCACAATCAGTACACTTATAGGGTTTATCTTGCACCTGACTTTTTGTGAGTTCTATAATGGGTACAATCTGTTCAAAGGCGTTTTGATCGGCATTGTCATCAAAGGGCTGTGTTGCTGGGGAGTCTGTCTGTTGACTAACTAAGCTTGGGTTATGTTCTGAATTTTTAACTTGTGAGCCATAAGTACAACCATACTCTCTTCCAGAAATATCTGGTAATAGATCTGTGTTTAAGCCAAGAACACATGTTTCCACAACTCCAAGACTTTTGTGGCTTTGACTTTGAACTGGTATCTTTTTGGGGTCATACAGCCGCCCTAAGTTACTCGGGTCCTTCTTGACTGCCTGCCTCTGGCCATCACTCTCCTGATCTGTCCCTGTCATAGAACGACAAAGAACAGCCTTTGCAAACCCATCCCTTTCTGTAATGGGGGATGGTTCCATTTTTGGGAGGCCCTGGTCCTTGAGCCATGTGTGGTCTTCAGGTTCCAGAATCCAGCCTGAAAGAAAAACAAAGAGCTCTGAGTAGTTAAGGGAAAACAAGGAGAGAGGCAGGTTCCAATGCCCCGGACCTTAACAACCCGCTGGGTAACACCTAATTCTCCTCTTGACACCAACTATCTCTGCCCTCAACCATAGCTTTACTCCTGTACCAAGCACTGGAAACAAAATAAAAGTGTATTATTTTCTTGCAAGGACACTGTTACACCCCACCATAAACCTAGTGCCCCAAAGTAGCTGTGCTTTGTATTTTACAGTATGCAGTCCTAAAGTCCAGACGTCAGCAGCGCCACAGAAGAACCTACGGAAGCCAGCAGTGCAGCGCCTCAATCTCTCTCAGCAGTCTCTGCCTCTGTTCTCACACATCCTTCTGTTGCTGTGACTGACCTTCTTGCACCTTATAATTACTCTTCTGATTACACTGACCCTATCTTATAGACAGCTGGTTTTCGGGATTAGGAGTTACACTTTTTAGCCGGGCAGTGGTGGCGCACGCCTATAACCCCAGCATTTGGGAGGCAGAGGCAGGAGGATTTCTGAGTTCGACGTCAGCCTGGTCTACAGAGTGAGTTCCAGGACAGCCAGGGCTACACAGAGAAACCCTGTCTCAAAACAAAACAAAAACAAAAACAAAACACCCTATCGAGGACTTTATGCCTCTCTTCATTGCCCACCCTTAACATGCATGCAGGAGTCCACCGAGGTCAGAGGCAGCATTAGAGGTACTTGTGAGACAACTTCGTCCTTTGCAAGAGCAGTAGATGCTCTCAACTGCGGACCCATTTTTCCAGCCCCACCCTTGGCATTCTTGAGGCCTCTCACCTGCTTAAGACTCACCCATGACACTAGCGTCCAGTCAGTGCCTGGAACTGACAGGTGCCAAATATTCAAAAACATCTGTCTCAGTGAATGCTGGAGGGATCCAAGGGGAAACCAAGAGCCTGGCTACAGGAGAAAAGCTGGAGAAGCTGAGACTGGCTGGGCATTACACCCTTTGCTGCCTCTGCACAGCACACAGAGAGGCTTAGTAAAATGTGTCATTCCACACAAAATTTTATACTTGTAGACAATATGTTAAATATTTTGTGAAAATGTTCTTGAAAATAAAACAACTTATATATACCTTTATGTGCACAGTAGCACTACTTTTTATAGCCCCAAAGTGCAAACAACCCAAATGCCCATCAACTAGTAAATGGAAGATGAAACGTGAGTGTAGAGGGAACATAGCTCAGTGGTAGAGCAGCTGCCCAGCACGTGTGAGGCCCCAGGGTCCTACTCCCAGAATAACAACAAACAAATTGGCCAACGGTGATCTGCCCAGTCAATGAAATATTCAGTCATAAAAAGGAAGGAGGTGTGAATAGGCACAGCAGCGTGGAGGGACTTTGAAGACATTATGCTGAGGAAAAGAAGCCAGACATGAACCACTCATTAAGAAAGGTCCCAAACAGGCAAATGGATAGGTAATCCAAACGAGTGACTGTTAGGAGGAACAGGAGTTGGGTGGTAACTACTAACAGACAACTTTTCGGGCGGTGGCTAAGGCCTGAATGTTTATGTTCTCCTAAAATTTGTATGTGTAAGTCTTTTTTTTTTTTTCTCTAAAGATTTATTTATTCATTCAATGTTGTGAGTACACTGTTGCTGTTTTCAGACACACCAGAAGAGGGCATCGGATCCCATTACAGATGGTTGTGAGCCACCATGTGGCTGCTGGGAACTGAACTCAGGACCTCTGGAAGAGCAGTCGGTGCTCTTAACCATTGAGCCATCTCTCCAGCCCGTTATGTGTAAATCCTAATCCCTGTTTTGATGGTATCTAAAAATGGGGCTTTGGGGTATGAGGTCATGAAGTCCTCGTGATGGACTGGTGACCTTCTAACAGGGGACACTGGAATCTTACTCCCTACCCACCCCCCCTTTTCATCTGAGGGAGAGGCAGCCATCCATCTGTAGATGAGAAAGGGGCCTCGATCATAGACCGAATCGACTTTCAGCCTTCAGAACTGTAAGAGATAGGCGCCTGTCCTTTTAAAAATCACTTCAACAGTGATAGGCTATTATGGAAGAAGACACTGGTGAGGGACAGTCTGTGAGTACACTCCATCGCCACTGGATTATACGACAGGTGGGTTTTTGTTTTTGGTTTTTCTTTTGTTTTGCTGAACTGTGTATCACATCCAGGACTTTATGCATACAACTGAATTTTTACCTCCAATTTTAAATGGGAATATCTTATGGTATATGAATCTTAATGGAGTCATTACCAATGACTCCAGATAGACCTTCTCTTCTTTCCATCCAGCTAACCTCTGCTCACCACGCAAATTACTTCTGAAGATAGATCGTTGTTGTCTCCTTCTCTGCCCCCACTCTTACCAACTTCTCTTCTCTCACTTAGTTCCCTGCTGTCTTCCTTACTGTCCTTCCCACCGGATCCCATGCTGCTTACTCTGCCTGGAGAGTGCATCCCCAGACATCTGCCTGCTCAGTGTCATCTCAGAAAAGAGGCCTTCTGTGTGTACTGGGGGCCTCGTCTACCTGGTTTCTCAGGCTTTTTTTTTTTTTTTTTTTTTTTAATTTTGTTTGCTTATTTCAACCATCACCTCCTGATATTTTCACTTCAGACCCCCAGCTGAGTGGAGGCTCATCTCAGTTTGTCTGTCTTATTTTCTGCTACACTCCTAGCATCAAAGGCATTATTATGTGGGTGAGTACTGAAGAATGCTTGCTGAATGGACTTTAGAGCTGATGCTATTAAAATACAGCCTCAGGGCAACCATGGTCCAGACCAATGTTGCCAAAGGGAAGGGGGGTGAAGAGGACTCAGAGTGGGAGAGTTCAGGCCACTACTGAGGGCGGAGCTGTTGTAACCAGGCCAGGCCAGCAATGCTGTTGAATTCACCTGGGGCTTTCACAGCTCCAGTTGACCCCCTACCAGACTCCTGAGCCATAATGTTCAGAAAGTCACAGTCCCCAGAGTGAAACTGTGGTAAGGGCAGAGACTACAGTACATCAGGTAAGGACGAACAACTATAAGAGGGAACAGGGAAGAAACAAAGCAAGCTGCAACAGGCCCACCACATCACAAGGCTGTACTGGCAGGGGGTTCGCCTAGATAAGCGCTGTTTTCCTTTAAAACAAAAGAATTGCCAGGCAGTGGCCCACGTCTTTAATCCTAGCACTTGAGAGGCAGAGGCAGGCGGATCTCTGAGTTCGAGGCCAGCCTGATCTACAGAGTGAGTTCCAGGACAGCCAAGGCTATACAGAGAAACCCTGTCTCAAAAAACCAAAAGAAAAAAGAAAAAAAAAACCCAAAAGAATTATTCTAATTGATTAAAGAGTGTGCTAAACTGAATGAATGATAGCCCCTCAACGTTAACCACATCCCAGTCATCGGACACTGTTACATGGCAAAGAGGATATTGTAAACTTAATTTTAAACATTTTTAATTGAAATGTATTTTTATTTTTTATTTATATTTATGTGTATATATGTGAATGCACAGCATATGTGTGCAAGGGCCCGAGGTCAGAGGAGGACATCAGATCTCCTGAAGCTACAGTTAGAGAGAGCTGGAACCAAATTCAGGTTTGTTTGTTTTTTTTTGCCAGAAGAGAAGCACTCTTAACTGGAGAGCTACCTCAACAGGCCCAAATTAAGACTATTAAAAGCGTGCAGTTCTCTAGGGATTCTAAACACCACCAAGAGGCTCCATGTAGGAAAGGCTGGTGTGCTAGAGTCTGAGAGGACTATGAGGCAGTGGACACAGAGCTGAGTGGCATGCTCTGCGGAAGGCCCCATGAGCCATAGTGCAGGGCAGCCTCGGCACACTGGGAGAGACAAGGCAACGGACCCTCTCCTGGAAGTGCCAGAGCAGTCAGCGCTGATGAACTAATGGCTACTTCCACTCCAACCAGCCTCCACAAATGTGGGAGAATACATAAACATAAACGA
>JADRCD010204663.1:9594-27326 GCA_019843815.1 Montemys delectorum | reverse complement strand
TGCGGCTGCGGCTGCGGCTGCGGCTGCGCAGTGGGGAGAGAGGCTGTGCTTGACTTTTCCACACAGCAGGAACACAGCTCTTTGACACAGATGGCTGGAGGGGCACAGCATAATTTTAGGGGTCAGGGAGCGGGGACCAAGAAGGAGCAGCCAGAGGATCTATAATCCAAAGACTCTCAGTAAGCTCTGAGTGTTGTTAGATCACACAACTTTAACTGCCTCTCTCCCAGAGGTCTGCCTACAGGCCTGAGAGCCGACAGGCCCCTGCTGTGAGAGAAAGCACACAGAGAGGGGCAGAGAGCAAGCCTCTTGAAACTGCACGATAAAATCATGCTGTGGTAGGACCTGGCCTCTTGGCATCTCAGTTTATTTGGTGTGGAACTTCTCATCACATCCTGAAAATTTAGAGAAGTCGGAAAATCCCCTGGGGCGGGGATTTCTTTTTTAAACACGTCTAAGTATTTATTTCTGAGCATGTGTGTCAAGGTCAGAGGACAGCTGACAGGAGTTTGTTCTCTTCTTCTACCATGTGGATCCTGGAGATCAAATGAAGATCAAATGCAGGTGGTCAGGCTTGAAGAACCTAAACAAGCACATTTACCTGCTAACTATCTCATCAATACTGTTCAGGGGATGTCTCTAGAGGTTCTCTCTCTCTCTCTCTCTCTCTCTCTCTCTCTCTCTCTCTCTCTCTCTCTCTCTCTGTGTGTGTGTGTGTGTGTGTGTGTGTGTGTATGTGTGTGTGTGTCTCCCTACTCTCTCTTTTTTATTTTTTTTTGGTTTTTCAAGACAGGGTTTCTCTGTGTAGCCTTGGCTGTCCTGGAACTCACTCTATAGACCAGGCTGGCCTCAAATTCAGAAATCTGCCTGCCTCTGCCTCCCAAGTGCTGGGATTAAAGGTGTGTGCCACCACCATACCTTCTTTTTCAGGTTATCTCATAGTGTTGTCCATGGCATGGCAACCATCTTCTTCCACTTTAACCTGTCTCCCGCCGGGGGAGGGGATGTGGGAGGGCAGCTACTGGCTTTCTCAGTTCTCCAGCAGGACCTACCACTTTCGGATTTTAGCAAGGAAGAGGGAGGCCCTAGTTCTCTCTGGGGCTCTGTGCAAGAGACGTCTTCCATCCCGTGAGTTGGAATTAAGTACAAGAAGGAGCCTCTACCCCTTGGTCACTTGTCTGAAGCTGAGAAACAGGTACAGGGCATGGACATCCTTCTTCTCATGGAAAATCAATGTCATCAGCACACTGTCAGAAACACGGGTGAACAACGCTCGAGTCTTCCTACAATGCCAGAACTTATTGAACAACAGTACATTCACGGGGCTGGCGAGAGAGCTCGGGCGGGTAAGAGCACCGACTGCTCTTCCGAAGGTCCCAAGTTCGGATCCCAGCAACCACCCGGTGGCTCACAACCACCTGTAATGAGATCTGACGCCCTCTCCTGGTGTGTCTGAAGACAGCTTCAGTAAATTATGCTGACACACATGATAGGTCATGGCCATCTGTACAGCTACAGTGTACTCATACACATAAAATAAAAATTAAAAAAAAAATCTTTAAAAAACAGTACATTCACAAGGTATAGAGAGGTCTCGATGGCAACAATTCGGCAGGTGTTTCTACTTCTCCTTGGCAACCTGGCTTGGCAACCTGGCTTGAGGCAAACACTTGGATTCCAATCTTAATTACAAATATCAACCCTCAGCTAATGCATCTTGTGTCACACTGATGAAGCTGTTTTGTATGGCTTATGATGCGATTGCAAAGAGCTAAAGCAGAAGGTCTCAGAGGTAAATACAATCTGCATTGATAAGACAAGAAACCCAAGCCCGACCGCACGCAGGAAAGAATCTCAAGGGGCAACAACTATGTGCCAGGGCCTTGAGAGCAGAGCTATAGAGCTGAGTCCAGCTGAGGAGGCAGAAGGGGAAGACCAGGTCCTGGTGAGGGAACAGGGAGATGGTTGAATGGGACGGGCAAGCAGGCCAACTGGAGATGGCAGTTAAGTAGGCCGCATCATCAATAGTAGGAAACAAGGCTAGCTGAAGCCAAGGTAAGTGAGGAGTTCTCTGCTTGTACACACACACACACACACACACACACACACACAGAGTAACAGAAAGAGAGACAGACAGACAGACAGAGACAGAGAGAGACACACAGAGAGACAGAGAAACAGAAGGTAGGCTCTAAAGAGGATTATAACAGAGGGCCTATCTTCAATGGCCTCCAGGCCTGCCAATGCCTGTCTAGCTATCTAATAAGATGACAGGAGTAGGGGGAGGGCTGTGGCCATCTCAGTGCCGAGCATCCATCTCTTTATGGGGTCTATACAGAGAAATTATATCCTTTCCTTGGCCTGGTGTTTGCTAAATTCATGAGCCTGGCTTCCCTAGGATGGTTTTAGTACATCCTCGTGTGCTTGCATTTTCAGTCTACCATGATAAATGCAGAGAGTAGAGCTTTTCTACCTCCCAGACAAAAGGTGCTGTTGACACGTCTACCCAAAGGCATAGCCATCCTCCCTCCTCTACATGCTTGTAAAATGGAGTCTCCTAGAGCAAAGTACAATGTAGAAAACCACAGTTTTCCACAGTATGGAGTAACTAGGGTTGAGGCCGAGCCTTACCTCAACAGGTAGTCATTTGACTAGGGCTCGGTAAGAGAAGCCTTGCATCCTTGGCTGAACCTGTCTGTGGGACCGTGAAAGGCAGACTGTTTTCTGATCCAGCTAGGTTTAAACTCCAGACACCCAGCAGATTAATCTGCAAGGGAGGGAAGGAAGTTTGCCACATGCTCCCAGACAGAAGGCTTCTAACACGAGACCCCAGCTCCATAATTCTGTGGCCATCAGTCACGTAGGCAACGCCCTAAGCTCCTGGTATTCTGTCTGGACTTCACCCCCACAGTTACCTGGCAATAGCCAAGTATGCTCCTCCCCACCCCAGGAGCGGGGTCCTGTGGCTTCTCCACAGCCTGACACCCGCCCGGTAGCGGCGTGGCATGCACAGTCAAACTTCTCGCTTTGCCCAGAGATCCGAGCCCTTGGCTGGCCGCTGGACCCCATTTTTACCCCACACCTGTCTAGAGTGAAGCTTCTGTCATAATAATCGGGGAAGAATGAAGAAAAAAAGTAGGTTCTGGTTGGAACATCTTCTGAGGCTTAGAAGAGCCTTTCATGCTCGCTTCGGCAGCACATATCCTAAAATTGGAACCATAAAGAGATTACCATGGCCCCTGCGCAAGGATGAGGAAAAAAAAAAAAAAGAAGAGCGTTCGCTTGTTTTTAAAACTTTTTTTTTGTTTACTCTGTATCCCGCCCCACCCCCACCCCCCAAGGTTATATAGTTTCTCTTTTAAATTCTCCCTAGTAGAGAGGAAAGGCTTACATTATCCCCGCCCCCCACCCCAGAAGTAGAATTCTAGCCTTATGTTCTTTTTAAGTTAAAACATTTTACTGTTATTCTCATTTATTTCTTTCTTTTTTTTTTAAACAGGAGCTCATCTTTTATTTCTTCACTTTTCTTTAGCTGAAGTCTGTGAGGCATACAGCGTCCCACAGACTGTCCAGTGGCCATCAAAGGAAGGTGGCTTTGGAATGTGGCACTCCCCATGCCACAGCTTCCGTGGGCCTGAGTTACCTTTCCCCCACATTATTCTGGATTTGCCTCGTTTGCTCCCAGGGAGACACTGTGTCGTCTTTTGTCTTTTGCTTTACAAACATAAGCACATCTCTCACCTAAGTATAATTAATTCATTTATCATCTCGGCGGCGAATACCTTCTGATATTAAGAAGAGCCCTGAAGAGCGGCCTCTCTGATTCCAGATCTCCCTGTCAGTGATGATGCACCCATCTTCCCTCGCGTTTGCTTTCTGGATGTCTGTTCCCAGCAGTCCTCCACGGGCACCAGGATGGCAGGAAGAGCGTCTTTGAAGGTTCCACACATGTGATAGACACAGTCTGGTACACTTATCCCTCCAGTGCCCCTTGCCTCTCCCCACCATGCCAACCCTCTTTTCCTCCCTCGTGCCAAGTCCTACTCGACTTTCAGGACGTCTTGCTTGAGTTTTGGTTTTGCTTTGTGACTCATTGGGTTTAACCAGGGACGGCTCTCATGGGCAGAGGTGTGAAGCGACCCACTGAGGCTTAAGGAGCTTCCCAAAGGCTGCGCCAGGCTACTTAAGACAATGATCTCCCCTCCTCCAGGGGCATTCATCTGCAATAAAGCTCCTTGGGCTGGGGCTGGGCCCCCTGAGTTCCTCCCCTAGTTGTGACTGAATGTTCACTGACTCAGTCTTGTGCAAGCCTACACAAGCAGCTCTTGTGAGTTCATGAGCACCATACAACTTTATGTTTTTGAAGATTTATATTTATTCTTTTTTTTTATGTATGTGAGTACACCATCACTTTCTTCACACACACCAGAAGAGGGCATCAGATCCCATGACACATGGTTGTAAGCCATCATGTGGGTTGCTGAGAATTGAACTCAGGACCTCTGGAAGAACAGTCAGTGCTCTTAACCACTGAGCTATCTCTCCAGCTCCCATATCTTTATTATTCTTAAGTTATGTGTATTCATAGAGAAAGGGGGGATCTTAAGAAAGAAAGGATTGTAGAATACAAATGGTATAGGCAGGGGAATGGGGAATCATGGAGAGGGAAGGGTTAAGTTAGGGAGGGAGAGGAGAGGAGAGGGCAGAGGAAAATGACAAGAGGGATAACTAACACTAAAGAAGAATGCTAGAAAAAGCCATATGGAAACCTACCTTATAAGCTTTTTATACATTAAGACGGGCAGTGGTAGTGCACGCCCAGCACCTGGGAGGCAGAGGCAGGCGGATTTCTGAGTTGGAGGCCAGCCTGGGCTACAGAGTGAGTTCCAGGACAGCCAGGGCGATCCAGAAAAATCCTGTTTCAAAAAACAAAAAACAAAAATAAAATAAAACAAAACAAACAAACAATATATATATTAAACAAGGGGCTGGTTAGGTGGCCTAGCGGTTAAGAACACTGGCTGCTCTTCCAGAGGTCTTGAGTTCAATTCCCAGCAACTACAGGGTGGCTCACGATCCTGTATAAAAGGGATCTGATGCCTTCTTCCGGCCCGTAGAGATACATACAGGCAGAGCACTCCTACATTTTAAATACCTATTTTAAATATGAAACAAAAGGAGTTTGAATTGAGTTAGCTTACGTGGGGGATGATGTTCCCTCTCAAAAGACATAGGTTGTGAGACAAAACTTTCAGGGCCGAGGTACCTCCCTTCAAGTTGTTGGTCAGGGAAAACCTAGAGACCCCACCCCAAACAACATATTGCTCTTGCTATTGTTCTTGTTTGTCAACCAGGTCTCAAAAATAAGACCCTAATACTGAAGACCCCATATACTTGAGCAACAACAGCACGTGGGAAAATTAAACCGGGACTGACTAGGGACCTTCCTCTCTGCTGACTACTTTTGTAGTACTAGGAGTTGTTATGAAGGCTGCTGGGCGGAGGGAGGAATCAGTCTCACCCAGCTATAAACCCACCAGCTACAGTAACTCTCAGCTTGGCAAGCTCTCCCCATTGGTGTAATAGTGGCATGGACGTTATGGGGACCATGAGCTGCTTTCTGGTTAAATTTAAGGCCCAGTCCACAGAAGAGAGCCCATGGATGATACTGTAGACCTGGTAAGAATGCATGGCCAAGGAGGTTGTCATAGATCCTAGGGGGAAATGTACTATTGTTGTTTTGCTAAATGGGCATGGTATCAGTCTGACTTCTAAATACTCAGACTACTGCAGCTCTTGTCCCTCTTCAGAGAAGCAAGCACCCTTTTGCAGCAGAGGGTGGTTAATACAGAGACACATAATTGGTCAAAGTGCAGAGAATAAGTCACTGTGGAATTCTCAGCCCTTTACACCACACACACACACACACACACACACACACACACACACACACTCACACACACTAGGGAATATCCCAGAAAATGAGGGAAGAAAAGCTTTTAAAAGCCAGAAGTTGGGGAAGGCTTCTGTGGCTTTCTGTGGATATGACATGGCTGGTCACCTCCTCAGCTCACAGCTGCTGCGGTTGGTGGCATGCACAAGACCTGAGCGAGATTGAGCCAATCAGCATTTCAACATGGATGGAGTAGGGGCCCACAAGGCCTCGTCTCTAGCTGTGCATATGGGAAATATTAACTTCACTCACTAAGTTATAAAAGATAAGAGGACAAGATGTTGGGAGAAAGTCATGGTTGCGGAGGGAGGCTCCCAAGAGGAGCTGACGGGCACAATGCAGGGTGAATATGATAAAAACCTACTATATTCGTGTATGAAATTCTCTAAGAATAATTAAAATATGATATTAAAAGTGCCTGAGAGAGAAACACTGTGGAATATAATTTACATAACTGCTGAGATCAGATTACACCCTCTCAGTGTCACTATGCTGTACAAACACGGACTTCTCAGGCTGTCCCCTGCCCTGGATGACTCATGACTTCTCAGGCTGTCCCCTGCCCTGGATGACTCCACAGGTGTCACTATTTTGATTGCTCATGAAATCAGGACTCAGGGCCTTGGTGGGAACATAAACAATTCCATTTGCCTGGCACCACCCACAAGGCACAGGTTGATGAATAACTTATAGCTAAAAGTAGAAAGAGCACCCCCGCCTAGAAAATTAATTGGGACCATATGAGTTAGGAAAATACCAGTAGTGATGTATTATTTTGAAGTATACAGTTAATATATTTGGAGTTATTTAAAATTTATATTGAGAAAAATGTATTTTCACTATTGCTGTAGATGAGCATCTACATAAGACTGTTAAATTGATTGTTGTCTTACATCAAACAACTTTTATAATACTTATTTGTATTGTTATAATATTTTATAAATTTTAATGAATATGACAAAAAAGATATTGTAGGTATTGAAGGGGGGTTATCTGGGGGGAGTGGGGGTACAAAAGGGAAACAAGAATGTGATTTAATTCTATTTACTTAAAATATGTTTTTAAATGTTAACAACTTCAGATAAATTGAAATCATGTAACTTTTCTCATCATAATGCAATAAAAGTTTAAAAAAAAGAAAAAAAATGAGTTAGTAAACATGGGTATGTTTATTATAAGAGGAAAACCAGGCCTGAGAACTTACCAAACATACCAGGTGGAGGAAAGGGTACAGCTCACTCACCTGTGCTCCACAAAGAGGGGACATCTAACAATGTGATGGCCGTGGCCTGTCCTATGACACCTAGTGTGTGCATCAAGGGACAGACGGGCTTGGTCCTCCCTGCTAATGTGACCTTCTTAGCTTGCTGGCCTTTTTCTATTTGTCCATTTGGACCCAACATTGATCCTCTCATTCATGTGTTTGGACCTGGCCCTGCCCTCATCTCTACCATCCCAGAGCCCTACACTCTACTTTTGTTAACTTGACTCTCAGGCTCTGCCCATCGCTGACCCTGCCACCTTGACTCTACAGCTGTGCCTCCGCTGACCTTCAGCTGTGTTGGTGACTGCCCAGAGAGTCCCTCTGCATCCTTAGCAGCTTTGTGCTTGCCTGCACTTAGGCCTCTTTGTAACTCTGCTGCAGCCTCTCTAACTCTTCGTGCCCATCCCATAGCACACATGCACACGAGAATACACACACACACACACACACACACATACACACACACACACACACACACACACACACACACACACACACACGCTCGCATGCGCACACATATACATACACAGGGTGTGGGGTGGGCAGGGATAAATGGAGAGAGAGACTTGCTGTGTGATTTCTACTGTGTGACCTACAGTTAACCTTAGCTGTTAAGACTGGAATAAAAGAACTTGATATGGGGAGAGGGTTGGAGGTTGACATCCAGAGAGGGGCTTCCTCTTCTAAGGGGGATGAGGAGAGGACTTGGATGAGGAGGGGGTACTAGGAGAAGAGGAAGGGCTGATAGTGGCTTGTAATGAGAACCCAATGTATAATGGCGTGAAAAATAAATTAATTTAAAAAAAAAAAAAGAATAAAAGAACCTGTGTTTGCCAACAATGCTATCAAGGGAAGCTGGAATTTTTTTGAAAAGTCGCAGCTGATGAAACCCTTATGGCTTGTAAGTGTGTTGTTTTATAAATTCTCATTGTGGGAGAGCATGGACATTTCTATGTAACATCACACTGGTGGTAACTGTCATTCTGTCCTATAATCAACCCAAAACTTAACAACTGGAGTTCCCCACAAAGGACTCATTTTCTACCTCTCCTTGATATTCTCCACATTTATATAAACTATATGGCTAAGAAATGAGAGGTTAGTAGCCCTGAGTGTCTAAAACCTGGTTAGGATAAGTAGATTTTCACTTATAATCGTTTAATGCTACCTCGCCTCTAAAATAGATCTGAACCAATTAACCCAGTTCTCAAGAGCAAGCCTTCCTGCCCCTGCTGAGAACTAATCCAGTATTTTCATGGCCATTTGGCCACAAAAGCAAATTCAGCTGAAAATGGGGAAAGCAAGGTCTTTGGGTCAACCTCAAAGATAGCCTTTATATTTATGCCACTTGAGTTTAAAAATCTCAGGGATAACTGAAACCCAGACAATTTTACAGAAATGAGGAATAGGAACTTCACAGAACATCTTAAAAAGCCCAAAACCTCTATGAAAGGACACCTTGAGTCTGGGATCTGACCTGAGTTGGGACCTTCATATAGTTCTAGGACTAGATAGAAGAAAAATCTTGAGTTGAAATGAGCAATGGCCACATGCAGAGACCTCTGAACACAGTGTTCACAGCCGGTGGCACCAATCCACTGTGATGTGGGTCCCCTCATCCCCACAAGAGTTCATGTGTTTGTGTAGAAGTTGGGTTCCCCACATGTCAGTGTTAAGCGGTGAAGCAGAATAGGAGCCTTGATAGCTGTGTACCCTCAGAGAGATTAAGGTAGCCCTTGGGGGATGCCTGAATTAGTTATTATGAGGATAAGAACCCTGAATGGAGGCTGGAGAGATGGCTCAGTGGTTAAGAGCACCGACTGCTCTTCCGAAGGTCCTGAGTTCAAATCCCAGCAACCACATGGTGGCTCATAACCATCTGTAATGGGATCTAATGCCCTCTTCTGGTGTGTCTGAAGACAGCTACAGTGTACTTACATATAATAAATAAATAAATCTTAAAAAAAAAAAAAAAAAAAAAAACCCTGAATGGCTCAAGTTTCCTGGTTTGTTGTTAATGTTGCTTTCACTATCAGGGATCAACTCCAGGGGCCTCCCAGGGGATAGGCCTGTCTTAGGATACAATCTCCATCTTGTCTATGTTCAGATTATGAATCCACTTACCAGGACCTGAACCAGCTCCTCCTTACATTCAGCCTTCAAACTATAAGCTACATAAAAGAGCTCTCTCTTTCCCCTTCTTCCTCAGCCTAGAGTTTCACCCATGCTGGGCTAGCTCTTGACCACTGAGCTATGCCCCCAGACTAAGCTTTCCTTTTCTTTTTCTGAGACTCAGTCTCACTCTGTAGACCAGGCTGGCCTTGAATTCACAAAGAGCTGCCTGCCTCTGCCTCCCGAGTGCTGGGATTAAAGGGCTGTTGCATCACGACACTTGGTTCAAACTTTTCTTTATAAATGTTTCTAACTGGGGCTGGAGAGATGGCTCAGCAGGTAAGAGCATTGACTGCTCTTCCAGAGGTCCTGAGTTCAATTCCCAGCAACCACATGGTGGCTCACAACCATCTGTTATGGGATCTGATGCCCTCTTCTGGTGTGTCTGAAGACAGCGACAGTGTCTTCAGTGTCTTCACATATAGAAAATAAATCTAAAAAAGTTTCCACCCGTATACAAGCTGTATAGTTGCCAGAGTCTTAACTCTGTGAAGTCTGACTCTGAGACAGAGACTCTCTGACATCAAGTTTTCTGTCTGTTACACTTTGAATCTGAGATGCCCTCCACAGGAGAACGTTTAAACACTTGATCTCAGCTGACAGAGTTGTTTTGGGATGTTGTGGAAACTTTAGGAGGAGGGACTTAACTAGAGGAAGAAGGTCAATAGAGATGTTGCATTTGAAAGTTTTATTTTGGGGGCTGGTGAGATGGTTCTGTGGGTAAGAGACTGCTCTTCCAAAGGTCCTGAGTTCAAATCCCAGCCACCACATGGTGGCTCACAACCATCCGTAATGAGCTCTGACGCCCTCTTCTGGTGCATCTGAAGACAACTGCAGTATACTTATTTATAATTAATAAATAAATCTTTGGGCAGAAGCAAGCAGGGTCTACCAGGGTGAGCAAGGTGACAGGAGCAAGTGGAGTTGATCAGAGCGAGCAGAGGTCCTAAAAGTCAATTCCCAACAACCAGATGAAGGCTCACAACTATCTGTACAGCTACAGTGTGTACTGATATACATAAAATAGATAAATAAATCTTTAAAAAAAAAAAAAAAAGCTTTATTTTTGCCCCCATTCTTCCTTCTGTTTCTGGTTCATCCACACCTCTTGCTACCATGATGCTCTGCCCAAGTGCATGAGTAACAGAAATGGGCCAAACTCTCTGAAACCACGAGCCCAAAACAACCTTTGCCCGTTAAATTGTTCTCTCAAGTATGTTAGTCATAATTGTACAAAAGTAATTAACGCCCTGTCCCACTTGATTTTCCTTAAATTTCTGTGACTAGCAAATTTATTTTCCTGTGGGTGTTCTCCTTCAGACTGCCCCTTGCCTAATTTCATGCTCAACTCCTGTCTTAGTTTGGTTTTCCATTGCTGTGAACAGACACCATGACCAAGGGCAAACATTTCATTGGGGCTGGCTTACAGTTTCAGAGGTTCATTATCATCATGGCAGGAAGCATGGCAGCGTACAGGCAGACATGGTGCTGGAGGAGCCAAGAGTTCTACATCTTGGTCCGCAGGCAGCAGAAGGGGACTGTCTCACATATATATGCCAAACTTAAGCCTATATATGAGACCTCAAAGCCTGGCCTCCACACCTCCTCCAATAAGGTCATGGTGTCTGTTCACAGCAATGGAAAACCAAACTAAGACAGGAGTTGAGCATGAAATTAGGCAAGGGGCAGTCTAAAGGAGAACACCCACAGGAAAATAAATTTGCTAGTCACAGAAATTTAAGGAAAATCAAGTGGGACAGGGAGTTAATTACTTTTGTACAATTATGACTAACATACTTGAGAGAACAATTTAATAGAGCCATGTCCCATGGACCAAACACATTCAGACCATCGTAACTCCTCTTAGGGCTTCCCTCCTCCATTATGGATTAGTTTGAGGTCGCAGAGTTCCCTCCCAATAGAGCCTAATGTACCATGAACCTTAGCCTAGGTGGGTCCTGTTCAGTGGTGTGCAACCCTTAGGACCTTCAAGGTTCAAACTACCGATGGGAATAGCTCTCCTATACTGACATGACTGGTGAGTGTACTTAACCAGTACTAACTAGTTTCTGTCTGTCTGAGGAACCTTGAGGACCAGCTATGTAGGCATAGTCTGTGGACAGGGGGAGGGCATGAGGGTGTAGAAAAGGTGGGCTGTGCCTGGAATTAAAGTTGCTTTATGTGCTCTCCTCTCCATCCTCTGGGCTCCGGCAAGAGTGGATCTGTGTATTCTGAAAGGAATGTGGGACATTTATGTGCCAGAACACTGAGAGACAAGGTCAGCTTACCTGTGGTTTGTTTGTTTTTCTTTTGTGTGTGTATGTATGAGAAAGAAATAATAATGATAACAATGAAAATAATAATAACAACAATAATCTCTTAATTTGTACAATTAAGGAACAATGCTGGAAGCCAGAACACCAAAATGGTCCCAATGTTAGTACTTCTGGGTGTGATGGTGATGATGATTTGGGTCTTTTGAGACAGGGTCTCATTCTGTAGGCCAGGCTAGCCTCGAACTCGGGAGTGCTGAGAAGCATAAACATGTATTTTATCAACAGAAGCTCTTCCTTTGGCGGAAATCACTTGTCCCTCTGTCCTGCTGCTACAGTTCCAAAACCAACTCTTCTGGGACCCTGTTTCACACTCAATTTTCCTTCCTGACCTTTCTTTTTTTTTTTTTTTTTTTTTTTTTTTGGCTCATAGTTCCTTGGCTGGACCAGAAGGGGGCGCAGTTGTACCACATAAGATGCAATTTGCTTTCCAAAGAGGAAACAGAGGTGAAGGGTGAAATGTGGGGGTGAGGAGAGGTGGGACTGTGCAGGAGGAGTGGAGGAAGGGGATCTGTCGTTGGGATGTATGAGAGAGGAATCTATTTCCAAAAAATTGAAAAAGAAAAGGGAAGGAAGGGAGGGAGGGAGGGAAGGAGGGAGGGAGGGAGGGAGGGGAGGGGTTTACATAGGAGGGGGTCCCCATGTCCTGTCACTACCTAAGAAGCTAATGGCAGTTGATGACAGCCGATGGAGGAGGAAGCCAATGGTCGGTGGTCCACATCCCAGTGCACAGTCCCATATACTATGGATGTATGGGCAGCACTGATTGAATTTAGTGAGATTAGTGAAAACAGCATGGAGCTGGAGGAAGATGTGGACCATGTCGGGACAGTGAGGGGGGATGGAGGGATGAAGTGGGTGATGGATGTGACCAAGCTACACGTGTATGCAATTATCAAAGATTTAAAATAGGCATAAATTTTTTTGTTTTGTTTTGTTTTGTTTTGTTTTCGAGACAGGGTTTTTCTGTGTAGCCCTGGCTGTCCTGGAACTCACTCTATAGACCAGGCTGGCCTCCAACTCAGAAATCCGCCTGCCTCTGCCTCCCAAGTGCTGGGATTAAAGGCATGAAAAAGATGCAATTTGAAGAACTTCTTTGCCTTTTGAGAAAATTGTTCTTCGACAATTTTATACACGTACATCATGTGTTTTAATCCCGTTCACCCCATTACCCTTTCTTATCCCCTCCCCCTCTAAACCCCTTCTTACCAACAAGTCCCCCCACACACTATTTTTATGTATTAAATATTTGCTTTTATTTCTTACAAACTGCTGAACCTAACCACGGTCGATTGTGTGAGCATTGTTGTGGTGCTATTTTCCGGGGCATGGGCAACTTACCAGTGGCTACAGGGCAGAAGAAACCAACTCCCTGCCCCGCCCTACATGCAGGCCTCTGACCATTCTTGAGCTACTGGTAGGGCCTGGCTTTTACATTTATGTCAAAGGGTTTTCTTTAGAAACATTATAATTTTATAGACATTAGAGATGAAATTCATCAAGATTTCAAGTCTCAACCTTAAAAAAAAAATTTTAACCTATGTTTAGGTATTTGACAAGGCAAATGCAGAACTCTCTGTGTAAACTAGGCTGATCTTGAACTCACAGAGATTTGTCTGCCTTTGCCTCCCATGTGCCAACACGCAGGGCCCTGTATGTGAACAGGAATGCTGTTTGTGTTCTGTTGGCGTTTTGGGTTTTTTTGTTTTTGTTTTCTTTTTAAAGATTGTATTTATTTTATGTATGTGAGTACACTGTAGCTGTACAGATGGTTGTGAACCTTCCTGTCATTGCTGGGAATTGAAAAAAAATTTTTTAAAGGACCTCTGCTTGCTCCAGTCAACTTTGCTTGTTCAGGCCCAGAGATTTATTTATTATTATACAAAAGTACACTGTCCCTGTCTTCAGACGCACCAGAAGAGGGCGTCAATCTCATTACAGGTGGTTGTGAGCCCCCATGTGGTTGCTGGGATTTGAACTCAGGTCCTTCAGTAATTTCTTTGTTGTTTTTGTTTGTTTGTTTGTTTGTTTTCAAGACAGGGTTTCTCTGTGTAGTCCTGGCTGTCCTGGAGCTCACTCTGTAGACCAGGCTGGCCTCGAACTAAGAAATCCACCTGCCTCTGCCTCCCAAGTGCTGGGATTAAAGGCGTGGGCCACCACTGCCCAGCCCTGTTGGTGTTTTTAATAGACACTTGTTTGTTGTTTTTGTTTTTGTTTTTGTTTTTCGAGGCAGGGTTCCTCTGTAGCCCTGTTTGTCCTGGAACTCACGCTGTAGAACAGGCTGGCCTTGAATTTAGATATCACCTGCCTCTGCCTCCCAGTTAGGATTAAAAACGACACCCCCCGCCGGGGTGGTCATTCCCACGGATCTTTTCCCCTTTGCGCCAAGTATAAAGCTCCTACTGTATTCCCTGCTTTTTACCCCTCTCTCCCACGGGTAAACTGGGACAGCTCAATCAATCCAGCATAAACTGCTACAACGAGGTGGCTGAAGTCTCCACTTAAAGCTTGGTGAGGTGATGTACTCCTGCGATCGATCGGATCAATGGAGGCAGGAGGATTAGGAGGCGAGATCCTCCTTAGCTGTACATAGTCTGAGGCCACCTGGGGCTCCATCAGCCTAAGTCTCGAAAGTCAAAGAGAAAGGAAAGGGGTTGCTTGCTCGGGTTGGATCTTCCTCCTCCCGATCAAGAGCAGAGTATTCTAGAAAGGTCGAAGTGGAAGGATGGTGAGAGTGGAGGTGAAGCTGATGGTGAGGGTGGTGGTACAGCGGTGTGAGAGGCCGCGGCTGTTTGATGCTATTGACTGGATAAAATGTTTAATGGGGGAAGGGGGCTGGCAAGATGGCTCAGCGGGTAAGAGCACTCACTACTCTTCCAAAGATCCTGAGTTCGGATCCCAGCAACCACATGGTGGCTCACAACCACCCGTAATGAGATCTGACACCCTCCTCTGGCGTGAAGACAGCTACAGTGAATTACGCCGGAGCGAGCGGGCCGGAGCGAGCCGCCGGAGCGAGCAGGATGAAGGAGTTGGGCCCGCAGAGGTCCTGAGTTCAATTCCCAGCAGCCACACACATGATGGCTCACGGCCATCTGTACAGCTACAGTGTACTCATACATATAAAATAAATCTAAAAAAAAAAAAAAGAAATGTTTAATCGGTAAAGTTTGTGTTACCGGTATTTTGCAACAGAATAGTGTTCTAGAATGGCCACCAACCAACATGTTGCCTCAACAAATCTCCATGCACACAGCTTCTGGCATCCGGGCCGTGAAGGGACCTGTGAATGCCTGACTGTCCCATTGCTCCTTCTGCTCATACCCCGACACAATATGGGAGCGTCCACACCCCTTTCTTCTGCAACCGCCTGCAGGCTCCTGGGCACAGCTGTGCCTTTTCCTGCGTGCCCGCAGCCCTCTTGTTTACCCTACTTGCCCGATGGAGCCATATGCTGGTCAGCCAGCCACTGAGAGCCTGCTTCAGTTGTAATTTGTGCCCCAAGCCTTCCCTCTGTATAGGAAACACTCTCCCCTGCCTCTGGGCTTTGGGTTCAGTCACATTTTTATATCACTATTCTTTCTGTGCGTGTCTTCCTGACTGAGAGGCTATATCCCCTAATCCTCTCGGTATTTTCTCTTGCCTTCAGCACTGCAGAGAGCAGTCCTGAAGTGAACGTTTGTTGAACGGCCCGGACGAGGATGCTAAGACAGAAAGGAGGCCCGAAGCTCACCCAGGATCCATGGGAGTGCTTTGCACCACCACTGACTTTTGCCCGACTCCAGTGGGCTCACAAGATATTTGACAGACTTTGGAGGCTTTTTTTTTTCTTTCTTAACTTTTTATTGACTCTTTGTGAGCTTCACATCATGCACCCAAGTCCCGCTCATCTCCGTCTCCTCATTTCTGCCTTCCGCTTACAACTTCCTCCACCCCTCCAAAAACACACGCAAATAAACAAAAACAAAACAAAACAAAGCGTCGAAAATATCTCATCATGGAATTTAGTATGTCACAGTGTGTCCCAAAGTGGATTCCTCTGTCCACACATCGTCACTCATTGGTCTGGTTTGAGGTCTCTGGCTTCTCTGACACTATCAATACTGGATCTTGACCGAGACTCCTCCCAGTTATCCTGTGGTTGCCCTGTAACGTGGAGATCCTGCAGCTTTGGGCCAGCAGGACTGGCCCTTTCCGCAGGCTCCAACAGTTCACAGATGGGGATGGGCCAAATCCAAGCCCCGGATCTGGGCCTTTATATACTTTGGAGTAACATTTTAGTGAGCTGGGGTTTATAAATATTACATTTCCTGATTTCTTCATTAAGCTTGCCACCAAATTCCAGATTGTGAATTTTCAGTTGTTAGACAGTCATTTTTCTCAGATTCCTACTGCCAGCAGCAAGGAAGAACGCTGCAGCTATGACTCCACTCTCCTTCCACACAGTAGTAAGGACTTACTGTCAGGAGTAATCATACAGCTGTATACAACCATATGTATACTGCCCCCTGTGTGTGTGTGTGTGTGGTGTGTGCAATATGTGTTTGTCTGTGTGGCTCTCTGTGTGTGGCAGGTGTTTGCATGTGTATGTAATGTGATGTGTGTGTGGTGTGGTAAGTATAATGTGGTGTATGTGTAATGTGGTGTTGTGTAATGTGGTGTGTATAAGGTGGTGTGCATCTGTGTGTGTGTGCCTGTGTCTTTGTGCCTTTGTGTGGTGTGTGTGTGTATGTGTGTGTATGGTGTGTGTGTGTGTGTGTGTGTTGAGTTTTCCTCACTGACAAGTGCCAAGACGTTTCCAGAAAAAAAAAATTTTTACCTTTAAGAGAACTTTCCACAAGGCTGAAAGGCTAATCATAATTATGAAGACTGTGAAAGTTGGAATGTTGCTGGTCCAGAGCCTGACTACCATCAGCCTTTAGTCCGCTAAACAGCTGCTCTTCACCTACCTCCATGTCTAAACACTCTGTGACTAACAGATTAAACACCTGGCATTAACTCCTTCCGTGAATTTTGGTGAGTTCTTCCTGGTGCTTTCAGACCTCCCTTGGTTCATTGATGGGCCATTTGTTTATTATGAGCTGGTTGTTTAAGGATCCTACGTGGCAAACACCTTTTTGGTTGGATTTGTTTTCAATGTGTCGGGTTTAAGGTGTCTCCGGGTTCCTTTGCTTTGAAAGCCTTTTGCCTTCTGACGTTAGATCGGTTTTCTGCTCATTTTTTAGAAGGCATTTTGTTTATTAAGCTTGCTAGTCTTTTAAATCCCTTACCCCAGAACCCTCCTCGATATCTAACCTAAGGAAGTGAGAAGGGTTTGGAAAAATAATACGTATTTGGTACCCCATCTGGTTTTACATTCGTGTGTTAATTCAACTGGCAAGTAAAAAAGCAAAAACAAAAAGATAAACTCTAAAGAAAAATTGACTTTACGTATCTGTCAGTGGAGGAATATTATAAAGGAATAATTAATATTCTTTTAAATTTGGCACTCAGTCACCAGGGAGTACAACTGTTGGAAAGGATTAGAAGGATTAGGAGGAGCCGGGTAGTGGTGGCGCACGCCTTTAATCCCAGCATTTGGGAGGCAGAGGCAGGCGGACTTCTGAGTTCCGAGGCCAGCCTAGTCTACAGAGTGAGTTCCAGGACAGCCAGGGCTATACAGAGAAACCCTGTCTCGAAAACCAAAAAAAGGGGCTGGCAAGATGGCTCAGTGGGTTAGAGCACTGACTGCTTTTCCAAGGGTCCTGAGTCCGGATCCCAGCAACCACATGGTGGCTCACAAACACCCGTAATGAGATTGGACACCCTCTTCTGGTGCGTCTGAAGACAGCTGCAGTAAATTATGCCAGAGAGAGCGGGGCTGGCAGAGGTCCTGAGATCAACAGCAGCCACACACATGATGGCTCATGGCCATCTGTACAGCTACAGTGTACTTATACACATAAAATAAAATAAATCTTTAAAAGAAGAAGAAGAAGAAGAAGAAGAAGAAGAAGAAGAAGAAGAAGAA
>JADRCD010204662.1:36704-65981 GCA_019843815.1 Montemys delectorum | reverse complement strand
CTTCCTCCCTCCCTTCCTTCCTTCCTCCCTCCTTCCCTCCCTCCCTTGCTTCTTTCCTTCTCTCCCTCCCTCCTCTCTTTCTTTCTTTCTTTCTTTCTTTCTTTCTTTCTTTCTTTCTTCCTTTCTTTCTTTCTTTCCTTCCTCTTTTTCTTTCTTTCTGTATTAAGCATTCACAGAAATCTAAGAACAGTAAGTATCAAAAAGTACCATAGCACTGGGCGGTGATGGCGCACGCCTTTAATCCCAGCACTTGGGAGGCAGAGGCAGGCAGATTTCTGAGTTCGAGGCCAGCCTGGTCTACAGAGTGAGTTCCAGGACAGCCAGGGCTATACAGAGAAACCCTGTCTCGAAAAAAACCAAAAAAATAAAAAAAATAAAAAAATAAAAAAAAAAAATAGCAAAAGCAGTCATAACTTATGAGATTTCTAGCCTGTTTTGGGTAGTTTGCAGCAATGTTCACATCAATTACATTGTAAATAATGATGTCTGTAGGGCCAAAGCAATGCTATTAATATTTCATACGTTAAAAACTTTATTGACCTGCAGTGGTGTGCAGTCCCTTAATCCCAGCCCCCAGGAAGCAGAAGAGGGGGGGATCCCTGTACATAGTCTACATAGTGCATTCCAACAGCCTATGTAGAGAGACCTTGTCTCAAAAAATCAAAAACAAAAACAAAAAAACCAGTATTGGGCTGGAAAGATGGTTGGGAGGTTAAGAAGAGCACTGGCTGCTCCTCCAGACGACCCCAGGTTTGGTTCCAGCACCCACAAGATGGATTGCAACCACTGGTAACTCCAGTTCCAACGAATCCAATGCCCTCTTCTGAACTCGATGGACACCTGGTCAAGCATGTGCTGCACAGACCTACATCCAGGCGTATGCACACACACATAAGGTAAAAAGAAATAACATTTTAAAGCCCAGCCTTATAGAGGTGGAACAACGTTATTGAGTTTAAATGCTCCTCTGCTGACTCTCCATTAAGTAATCCCATTAAGAAATTCCACAGCCGGGCGGTGATGGCGCACGCCTTTCATCCCAGCACTTGGTAGGCAGAGGCAGGCGGATTTCTGAGTTCGAGGTCAGCCTGGTCTACAGAGTGAGTTCCAGGACAGCCAAGGCTACACAGAGAAACCTTGTCTCAGAAAAAAAAAAAAAAAAGAAAAGAAAAAAAAGAAAAAAAAGAAATTCCATAATAGAAACTATGCATATGATAGTAAACTGCTGGTCATGTGAGCAGAATCTCCATCAGGAACGCTCACACGGACCCAGAAACCCTCTTCTGCCTCTTCCCGCTCATTAACTCCCAAGGCAACGTCTCCCACGCTCTTTATCTTCAAGTCTTGCTTGTTTTAAAATTCACATCCATGTGATGATATACTTGTCTCGGGCTGTCTTCTGTTGCTATAAGAAAATGCCTGAGGTTAGTGCTACGTAAGGAAAACAGGCTTACACACACACACACACACACACACACACACACACACACACACACACGTTTGGTGGTAGGGTAAACGTTCAGCTATTAGTAGGAGAAGGAAGCCAAAGTGAGCTGTGAGTTGATTGGGGGCCACAGACTGGGTAAAGCAGAGGTGGACACGGAGCCATGGTCTGCTGGCTAAGGCAGGTACCCCAGAAGCTCTGCCTATAGCCAGCAGGTGGGCAGCGAATGTTCCTCTCAGTACAACAAAGGTGTGAAGAAAGTCTTTACTACTAGGTAAAGGAGACTGTACTGGGTGGTTTTGTGTGTCAACTTGACAGAGGCTGCAGTTATCATAGAGAAGGGAGCTTCAGTTGGGGAAGTGCCTCCATGAGACCCAGCTGTGAGGCATTTTCTCAATAAGTGATCAAGGGAGGAGGGCCCCTTGTGGGTGGTACCATCCCTGGGCTGGAAGTCTTGGGTTCTATAAGAGAGCAGGCTGAGCAAGCCAGGGGAAGCAAGCCAGCAAGGAACATCTCTCCATGGCCTCTGCATCAGCTCCTGCTTCCTGACCTGCTTGAGTTCCAGTCCTGACTTCCTTGGTGATAAACAGCCCTGTGGAAGTAAGCCAAATAAACCCTTTCCTTCCCAACTTGCTTCATGGTCATGATGTTTGTGCAGAAATAGAAACCCTGAGTCCAAGGAGGAGGAGCAGGTAAGAAGGCTGGGGTATGCCTGTTGTCGTCCGTCCGTGGGCACTGGCAGCCTGCAGGACAGATGAAGCCTGGGTAACTGTAAGTCACGGGCGAGGTCTCTTAACTCAGTTCCCAACTATATGGGTTCACCAGGGCAACATTTTTAGAGGAAATCAAATAAATTTAAATCCAATTTTCAATGCACTCAGAACAGGATTAAGTATGATCAAGATGTTTTCTATTCACTGGGACAGAGATTCCCAGAGCTCAGTGCCCTCCACAGACAGCCTTCTTCCTTCCTTTTACACTCCCCGACGCCCACACAAGCCATCCCCACTCCACCCCCAACCACGCCCCTACAGTTACAGTATCCTGAGTGCTGGCCCCTTAGCTGGCCTGCCCTAGGCACTGTTCTGGAATTGCCAGGAATGTTCTTAAAAGGAAGAAGATGTTCTTACCAGCAAAGAGGAGGAGAGAGGCTGTCTCAGGGCCACAGTGCTTGAAGGCAGAGGGAAAGTCCGCATACTGGTGGCCCCTGAATTTGTCACTTACTGCCCCCAAACTTAGAACAGTGTTTCTGCGGGCAGAGCAAAAGCTCTGTATGCGGCACTGGCTGGGGAATTCAGCTGGAAGACGGAGGATTTCTGAGGTAACCTCTCTCTGAACTGGTTCCCTGGCAGGGAAGGCAGCTGCCTGACTGGGACTGTTGCCTGCAGGGCCTGGTTCCAGTTGAGGGCTCCCTCACCCACTGGCACAGGCAGGGTTACGTTTCCTCAAAGCCCTTCAGGGTCTCAAGAGAGGTTCTAAGAGAGCAAGCAGTGCTACCTGAGGCCTGGGCTCACCTCTGGCCCACAGACTGGCCACACTTCAGGACTGTGGGAAGAGAAGCAGGGGACTGGGTCTGCAGAGGAAAGCCCTGCAAAGAGAGGACTCCCTCAGCCGTCTTCATTCATTAAGTTTTGCTGACCCATGAGACCTCAGTATACTGCCTCACTGAACTAAGTTACATTAAGTATCGGACATCTATACACCCTGTTTCATTCATTCCAAAAAGAAGGGGAGGAAGACTGGGAGCAAATGGGGAGTAATAGAAAAGAGGGGAAGAAGAGAGAGGGAAGGGAATAGAGAAAGAGGGAAAGAACACTCAAAGAAGTAACAGGAAGGGAGGAGCATGTGAGTCATACATTTCCCCCCATTTTCCAGAAGAGAAGATTGAGGCCTGGAGAACGGAAGAGCCTGTCCAAGGCCAGCTAATTATCAAGGCACAGAGTGAGACATGGGAACCTCTGTGCTTCCTTCTTCCTGACCTTCACCTTCCCCTCTGGCAAGCTTGTTTGTCTGTCCTTTTCTCAGGTCCTAAAACAGCCCTAGTACAGGAAGTACCCCCTTGGTCCTTTGTTAGAAAAACCCCAGTTTCCAGAAGCCCCACCCCTAACAAGGTACTTAGGTTTCCTTAGCTGGGGGGGGGAGGGGCACGGGGCACCTCTGATTTATTCAAAGAGATCAGCTTCAGCTTCCCTCCAGCGCTCTCCTTCCTCCTCCTGGACACCCTGAAGGTCCAATTTCTTTCAGAACGCTCTGGTGACATTAAAACTCAGATGTCCTTCGGAACAGAGATCTGCATGAATCCTGGACTCGCCAATGCTGAGGGGTGAGGATAGGGCATGGCTTCAAAGAGCACCACACAGCCCCCGGAAGTGGCTTCACTACCGCGCCCAGCCTCACCCCCATCTTTCCCTGGCTGACACAGTGCAGGAGCGCTGCCTTCCCAGGCTGTTTATTGCTATAATGTGTCAGCGTGGGTAACAGAACGCAGGCAAGGAAGGCTTAATTATAAAAAGGAATCTTTTCAAGACATTTTAATTCCCTCATTTTTTCCCTTCCTGACAAGAACTCACACACGTGCACAAAAAAAATGTGAATTTAGTTTAATTTGGGGCTCTCGAAATCACTGCTAACGTGATTATTTAATCCCCTTTGGTTCAGTCTTAGAAGTACACATTTTTTTTCTAGTTCAGATTTTTGTTTGTTGGCAGCAGTGGAGTAAGGAAGGAGGTTGGAAGTCTGGGTTCGGGCGACAACCTGTCTGCCTTACAATTCTGTTCCAAACTCTCATTAGCTGTGGGGGTTTCTGACTCAAACATAGCCTGGAGCATCAGCAATGAGAAGGCATTAGAAGGAATCAAGATTCTTTGAGTCTAGTTGAAAGAATGTGGTGATGGATTAATGATGTCTGCCACAGACGCAGGCTTGGTCGACAGTTGTGTATGCCTCATAGGGCTATCATTTAGGCTATTCCCAGATTTGGGCTGCCCTTAAACTCGTCTGGATCAAGCTCTAGTCCGCTCTTCTGCACTCCTCCCCTCTTCTTTCTACCTCTTGCTCTGCTAATTTCTCTTTCCTTTGCTCTTGTGTTCTTATCATCGCTGGAACTCCTTTGAAGCTTGCTGAAGGGACTCTTGCCTACATCCTCACGGTCTTCATTTCTCTCCCCTCCCCCTTCCCCTCTCCCTTTCCCTCCGTTACTTCACTGTTCAGCCATTTTCTCTCTTCTACAAGCTGTCGGCCAACAGTATTCCCTGGGGCCAGCCTTTATGACTGACTGGTGTAGGATGGGCCTCGCTCCTCAGGAAGTCCCACTGTTTAGCCTGACCAGGACCTTGCTCCCTGATAGTCACTAGGGAGTTCCCCCACTGGAAACAAAACACTGTCATTTATGGTTCCCCATTCGTGTTAAAGCATTCTTTACATGAACTGTGTAACTTCTAGAACCTAGTAAAACATCACTTTTAGATGTAACTCCATCCTATCCCAAGTCTATGGGTTGCTCCGGAAAAGCAAGCCACAGGAGCTTACAGTCTTTGTGAACATTATTACAGACAGACTCTGCTGACTGAAGATGAGCTATGGCCACAGCTGGTGCCCAGGGTTCCCTCATTGAGTGCCCTTATTACCGTCATATGGATAAACTGAGGCTCAAGGCATGAAAAGCTTCCCTTGGTCTATGCCTCCCCACCTCTTGCATTCATCCACACCAGAGGTTGCTTCACTTAACCATCCCACCCCAGCCCAAACTCATAAACAGGGAAGATGGAGTTGGTGTTTAGAGTCCAAGCCACACAGTGAATAGTGATCAAAGCAGCATATCGCAAGAGTCTCTGAAGACATATGCTGATTCCCAGGCCCAAAAGGACAAAGATTTATTTAAGTAGGGAATAGCTGTGCCCACTGGAAGAAGACCTGGCTCACAAAGGAGGCCTACCTAAACTACTGAGGCGTGGGAGAGGACTCCGGGCCTACCCTGCCTGGCTGCTGTCTTCCTGTGAGACTGTTAACTCACTAAATTATTACTTATGGGCACCGATTGATTGTCAGCCTCAGTGTGGGGCATTGCCTGGCACCCAGGGAACCAGTGCTGGTCAGGAAGGAAGATGGAGGGAGATTTACTGTGCATCAGGGCCTGGACTCTGGCCAAGACCCCTCCTCATAGCACGCTCACGTGCTAATGCGCCTTTGGAAAATTTAGCAGTGTAAGGTATTTCAACAGTCATCAGTTAAGTCCCCCGTCTCTACTTTTTATTTCCTCTCTGTATTTAAAAAAGGATTCAATTTTATGCCTACTTAATTTTGTTCCCTCAGAAGCGCCCCTGGGACAAGTATGCGGATATAGTCAGTGCATTTAGGAGGTCCTGGGATATTAGCAGGCAGGTAGGGGCAGAAGAGGTGGCTAAAGCAACCAGCTAGCCAAGGCCTCCACTGTTGGTGGCTGAAGCTGACATCCTCGGGGCCATGGGGAGACCCAGTGTTCTAAAGTATAGATGTATGACCACTGATTAGGCAATAGATCTGAAGATGCTTGTCACACACTGAAAAGCTAACTTGGTACTCCCATTTCCCAAGAGAAGCAGGCTAGAATATCTCATACACTGGCCATGTGGGAAAGCAAAGCAGAGACCTAAACCAGGAAAGCTCTGGCTAAGCATCGCTGTGGTGTGGATTGCTGTGGCTGGCTAGTGGGAATTACCTAGAAGATTCTGGGATCCTGGGATGTCCCTCTGTGACTGCTGCATGGCCCTAAGGTGATCAGAACAGGTGGAAAGTGACCCCAAGTGTTAGAACTCCATGAAGGAGGTTCTGATGGGTTCTGGCCTGCCTGGTTCCCTGGGTCGAGGGAAACTGCTGAGCAAAGGGTTTTCCTTCTTCAGGAATTAGCTGGCCCTAGGGGTGCCTAGGAGAAGCTGTCCATGCAGGGTCCTCTAGACCAAGATGCGAAAAAGAACACAGACACCAGAGACATGATCCATGCACATAGAAAGTCATCTTGGGACTGAAGAGTGGCCACGTGCATGCTAGGGAGTAGGAGGCACTTCCTGGCCCTTTTGATGGGTAAGAGGTTGGAGTGGGTTATAGAGCCTGGCAGCTGAAGTACCTGAGCCCATGAATCTGGCCGTTATATTGACCATGTGCCGTTTTCTGTTCATGGCCACCTATCCTGTTTTATAAGAGAAACCCTGTAAAGACCATTGACCCTGTGAAACAGGTCTATCCAATGGGAAGGTAGTCAATACCCAACTCCTATGGACCTGTGGGCCCTCCTTGGCCCATCGAAGTCCCCAATTCTTTTTTTTTTTTTTAAAGATTTATTTATGTATTATATGTAAGTACACAGTAGCTGTCTTCAGACACCCCAGAAGAGGGCGTCAGATCTCATTATGGATGACCGTGAGCCACCATGTGGTTGCTGGGATTTGACCTCAGGACCTTCGGAAGAGCAGTCAGTGCTCTTAAGCGCTGAGCCATCTCTCCAGCCCGAAGCCCCCAATTCTTAGACGCTCAGAAATGTGACTATGGCTGGATAAGATCATTAACGTGAGATAAGGCTACTGGGGTGAGTGTCATCCAGGGCGAGTGTCCTTGTAAGAATACCTTAGGGAGCATCCACGGAGGGCCAGCTTCATCCTGACATAGGGGAGAGGACTCTGTCCACAAGTTGAGATGAGACGTTACAGACATGAGCCCTGCAGACACTCGGACACTGGACTTCTGACCTCCAAACTGCGAGAAGCACAGCTTGCGTTATCCCACTGTCCTAGCTGACTAGTTGACACACTGACCATCTGCTGAGTTGGTTTTCTTACATCAGTGTCCACAGACTTCTCCAGGCTGCATTCAGTTCCCCTGAAGCCTCAGGGTCACCAACGTTCCCGAGAGCAGAGTCCCATACAGATCTGCCCATGGCACCTCAGAGAGCTGTGTCCCTTTAAAGTGAGCTGATGCCCTTAGCCTGGGTGACTCTTCCAGAGAGAAGACAGAAGTCCATATTCTGTGTGAAAAATCCTCTATTTTTAAAAGTTGACGATAAACTCGGACATTTCAGAAGCCCCGCTATTCAGGCCTAACAAAACATTTCTAGAGGTGAGATTGGATTATTAACCTAGCCTGTGAGCTGGCTCACTGACTGACAACGGTCTCATCTGCTGGCGGTTTGTCATGGTCAGTGAGTCACAAGGTGTTGACTTGGAAGCCAGATCTATTTAGGTCATGACACCGCTTAGTCACCTGCCAGCTGTTGGAACTGAAGCAGGTCATTTTACCTTCCATGCCTCAGTTTCCTCATTTGAAAAGCGGCGGAAGTCAAAAATGAGTTCAGGGCCTGGGAGGGGCTGAGTGTGTGGTGGGTGTATGGCAAGTGATTGTATCTCTTCACACCACCGCCCTCCTCCACTCTGTAGGCTGGCATCCAGTAACACTGCGATATCGAGTCTGTGTTTCTGGGTCCACTAAAGACCGGCTTTGCCATAGATGAACCACAAGGTAAACACCTCCCTGACATTTACCTATGCACGTATCTGATGTCTGCAAGCTGAAAGAAATCACTGTTGGTTCGGCTCTTGTGGCTTCATAATGTCCACAGTTGAAATCCACCAGCCTCTAGCCCCCAGGCCCCAGCCATCCTGTCTACCAAGGTCACATCGCTTGACCTTGACTTCTTCGGCCTTGGTCTTGAGGATAAAGAGCTCCGGAGGTGACCGCAGTTCTGCCTTCAGACTGCCTGCCTTGCAGGCACGCTGTGAAACACTGGAGAGCCCTGTCAGAAACAGATCTATGGAAAAGAGTGAATTCTGGCCACCAGGGTCCCACCAGGGCTGGGGGAGTCATGTCACATGGAGCTGGGGGTGTGGCCATCGGGCGTCCTATGACTAATATCCTCTATAACCAAAACAGTGCAGCCAGGTTTGGGTTCGGATCCTGCCTTGCTCTACGAGCACTTTTAAACGATCCCCGCGTACTTCATGGAGCCTGGATCTTCCCATCTGCAAACCGAGCAGAGCAACGGCTACCTCCCTGTGAAGCCGGACAGAACCAAGTGCAGGCTGGAAATGCTGGCGTAGGTCTACACTCCGTTCCGAAACCTACCACACCCCATGCTAAGCTCACCCCACCGATGGACCAATTTCCTTCCCCCAGCTGCGTCCCTGATGTGAAAAGGCCGTCCCAGGGAGGCCGCAGTGGACGGGTGGCAGAGCCAGGGGCCACACACTGGGACCTCTCGGTGCATGGCCGTAAAGTAAGGCATTGCATTTATGAAGTATCACAGACGTGGGGCTGGAGGTAGCGCTTACGTGGTAGAGTGCTTGCCTAGCAAGCGCCACGCCCCTTCAATACTCAAGGATCAAACTCTTGTGACCTCAGAATTAGGGAGATGGAGGCAGGAGAGTCAGACGTTCGAGGTCATCTTCGGCCACAGGGCTAGTTGGAGATCAGCATGGGTTACATGAATTCCTATTTAAAAAATTTATCATAAACGGATTTGCTTAGCAAACACTAAAGTAAAAATCCATTAGAGGATTTTGTTAGAAGAATGTTTTTAAAGTTGACTACTGGCTGTTGAGGGCAGGCCTGGGAGCCAGGAACTAACTCTCTGGAACTAACTGCCAAGATAAGATGAGAAGAAACTCCCAGCTTCTCACACATGTTGTGCCCCAGTGTTCTCTGGGGACAAGTTAAAGCCAGGCTGCTAGGCCCCAGCCACAGGGTCTGAGGTTTCCTGTAGGGTGGTTGGGTCTGCAGGGACCGCCCTTCTGAGAGCATGCAGGTGCTGTACTGCTGATGTCAGGGGCTGATGCTGAGGTGAGGAACAGAGACTGGACACAAGGCAGGGGGAGCCAGGCTCCAGTAGTAGTCACAAGGCCAGTGGCTACCCCATACAAGCACCCCAGCTCCCTAATCAACAATGAACATGATAAAACAGGCTGAGAGCCGTGAACCAATCCAGCACCGGATTCCAACTGGCAGAAGCAGGA
This sequence comes from Montemys delectorum, assembly GCA_019843815.1. Taxonomy (NCBI): domain Eukaryota; kingdom Metazoa; phylum Chordata; class Mammalia; order Rodentia; family Muridae; genus Montemys; species Montemys delectorum. The sequence goes on along the minus strand of JADRCD010204662.1, from coordinate 56,561 downwards.
GATAGAGACAGGCTGGGGCTCATGGGAAGCCCAGTCTTAATGGTCAACAGAGGGACTGATGCCATGGGCAGACAGTAAGAGCTCTGTGTCCAGCATTCCCATTTAGGGGTCTCCCCCATTGCCCACAGGGGTCTCCTGCAGCTAAAAATGTAACACATGTGCACAGCAGTGTCCCTGGACCTCCTTGTGAAACAGCCTATTGTGGAGCACACATGACATAGCTACTGTCATCTAGAACCCTCAATAGCTGTGAGTCCTTAGGTCTACCTGCATACGATTGGGTCATTAACTTTCCACTGTAGATGACAGATAGATGATAGATAGATAGATAGATAGATAGATATCCAGATAGGTGATAGATAAATGATGTATGATAGATGATATAGACAATAAGATAGATAGATAGATAGATAGATAAATAGATAGAGATGATATTATATATCTATATCTACATATGTAGTTAAAGATTGCTGGGGTGGTGTCTCATGACACCCTACCCCTCCCTGAGGATTAATAGGCACCTAATGGTTACTGGAGAGAGACTTTTTTCTTCGGTGGTGTAGCTGCCTGTAAGTTGACCATGTTCCTGCATGTAAGCCCAAGGAAGTATAAGTACACGTGTTCCCTTTCCACTGGGTGGAATGCATTCTTCAGTCAGTCACTGCTCCCCTATCTGGAGTAGATACCCATTTGTTCATCTTCATAGGAAAAGCTCTCATGGCAGAGCCTCTCACGTGACTTTGAAGTTCCTGAGCTGTGGCTTGGGGGTGGAGCCCAGCTCACAGGGTCATTGATGGACAGGGCAGTTTGTCTGCTGGAACCCTCCTACCCTCTGGCTCGGACTCCCAAGGATCCACCATTCTACTCTGTCCCCCTGAGATAGGGCGCTCCCTGCTGGTGGAGAAGAGAATAAACTGACTCCAGTTGGCTTTTCTTCTGGCTAATGAGCCTCTGGGATGGATGCCAAACACCCAGGCTTTTTAAAAAAAATAAGACTTACTTTTATTGTTTTAAATTATGTATTCAAATGTTCGTGTTTGTAGTTGCCTGAAGAATCCAGAAGAGGTTGTTGGATCCCCTGAAATTACAATCATTGATGCCTGATAGACTGCTGGGTCATTTTGACAAGCAGTACTTTCCACTGAGCCCTCTCTTTTCTCTGGACTCGTAGGGTAAGTTTCAACATTTCTTTGGAGCAGAGCAGCTCAGAGTCCAGCACTTGAGGACACTTGGAGGCAGGATAAGGTGTGGAAAGTCTCCCTCTTTGATCCCACCTATGTTTGATTCTAAGCGCCTTTGGGGGAGCCTGGTGTTGCTAAAATCATCACAGCAAGAAAAAAAAAAATCCAGAGGCAAAACTAAACAAGACAAAGTATTTACAGTGAGATCAGACAGGCACGGGTGGCCTCGGGAGTTCCCAACACTCTGTGTCAATATTTTCCGTCAATAAAATGGTTACTGTCTTGGATTCTTTCCTAGATGCTGCGATCGGGATTTTTTCTTTCTTATCTTGATTAACCTCCATGGCACCTGGAGGATGCTTTTTTATTTCCATTTTTATGTGGGAGGTTGTACAGATAGATGTAGGCCACAGACCTGGTTCCTGAGGAGGGCCAGGCCTCAGACCCACATGTCCAGTGTGGCCACACCAGAAGTCTTGCTGTAGCTTCCCAAAGCCTCAGAGTCTTACCTATTTATGCTCTAAGGTGCTTGCCTCCACTCCAGAGATAAGCACTCAGAGCAAGTACCAGGCCTACGGAGATAGATACTTTCATGGGTCAAGTCCCTGCCTCGTAATCGTGAAGGTCTGGGCTTTATCTCCAGTACTTTTATAAAAAGCCAGTGAGATGGCTCTGTGGGTAGAGGGGCTTGCCATGTGAGCCTGGATACCTGACTTTAATCCTCAGAGCCCACGCAAAGGTGGAAGGAAAGAATGGACCAGAAAGGTGTTCTCTGACTTCCACATGTTTGCCGTGGGACGTGTGTGTGCACGGCGCACACAAAGAGTGGTTACAATAGAGCCAACCTGTGTTTGCACAGTGCCGTTGGACAGATGCTGTGTGTGAACCTCAGGTTCTCCCTTACGCCTCCAGTCAAGGACACATCCTGGTCATGATGGTTCATGTAACTGAACGTCCTGCTGTAGCAGCACCAGGACAAAGCAACCCAAGGGCTCCGATTTGTTTCTTCCTCTCTGTCTGATGATTCTAGAACACTGGCTTCTTTCTAGATTCGTTTCAGTGGCTGTGATAGGGAAACTTGTCTAATCCCCGAAGTGATCCTCAGGGTCGAAGGATCACAGTGAACTGATTATCTGGACCTGGTTTCAAGCTTTATCCCAGAGCTGGACCTTGAACCACCACGTTTTCTGAAGGGGGTGAGGGTTAGTTCCTCTGGGCTTGGATGGGTTCCTTTTCTCGTCTCTGGGGCAAAATAACTGATAATAAACAAGTAAAGGGAAGGTTTATGGTTCATGGTTGCTTGGCTCCATCATGGCAGAGGAATGTGTGACAGAGAAGTTCAAGGTCATGTATGACGGGACGGAAGAGGAAAGGGGTCCCGGAAATGTTTACTCCCACGGGCTCATCGCCAGGAAACCACTTTTCCTTTCAGCAAGGCCCTGCTTCCTGAGGTTTTCTCAAGTCCCTGAATAGCAACATCAACTGAGATTGAGTTCCGTTCCGTTCCGTTCCGTTCCGTTCCGTTCCGTTCCGTTCCCTTCCCTTCCCTTCCCTCCCCTTCCCTCCCCTCCCCTCCCCTCCCCTTCCCTTCCCTTCCCTCTCTATTCACCCACCCCGCCCCACTCCCCATGCAATTCCTGCCATAACAGGGTGGGTAAAGCATAGTAAGTCTAAATGCACTACAGATGGATTTGGCAAACAGTTATTACCCAATTCCTCAGTTTCTGCTTCTGTGAAATGGGTCTGCACCACGGTTTGGCCTTCTCTGGAGTTATTCAAAGAGTCTGAGTTACTCAAAGAACAGCTGTCAGTTTCCCCCATGGTTCTGGGAGTCAGGAGTCCAAGATCAGGATGTGAATATGGAGAACTCTCCTCCTGGCTTACAGGCCTCTGTGTGTGCACACGTGGCCTTCCTGGGAATGCATAAACACAAACAGTCTTCTTTGCCAGTATCTCCTTTGTGGGGTCACTAATTCTACCACAAGGGCTCCGTCCTCACGACCTCATCTAAAGCTAATATCTCCCAGAGGCCCCTAGCATCCTAGTGGGAAGGACCACAGCATTTAATTTTGCAAGGACACAGTTGACTCTGTAGCCGCTGGTGTCTGCCTCACTTGGTCCGCGTGAGCCCTGAGAGGTAGATAACACAGTAGATTCTCAGCAGCACTTGTCCCGTGGTGAGGGCTAGCTAACAAATTGTAGCATAGCAACCGCAGGCTCTGCTTTTTGGTGTTATCCTTCACTGATTGTGCGGCAATGCAACTGCCTGTTTCTCCACAGAATGGGATGGCTGCCTGTGTGTAATTGGTGTGTTCTACATTCCAGTCAAAATGCACAGCATCTTCTTGCCCTGGGTTCCTCAGGCATGTCTGCAGCTGAGCCCCGCTCCAGTCTCCAGCCCCAGCGACACCTACTCTTTCCCTGTGGTTTTGCCCTTTGTACAACAACTCACAGATGGATCCCGCTTCCGTCTTGTGTTTGAGTTCCTGCACTTGGCATTTCTCTCTGGAAGCCATTCAGAGCATCACTGCAACTTGCCTGCTGGTCCTTCATATCACTGTCCCATTGTAGGGACGGGCCATTCACGGTTGGTGGTGCGGCAATGGGTCTAACTTAGTGCTGCCGAGGGCAGCCACAGGCATTGCCACACAGATCTGGGGACCAAACACAGGGGCTTGTGCAAGGACTTGGCTACTGGGCTACATCCTTAGCCCTTTCTTTGTAAAGTGAGGGTCTCATCCTAGAGCCCAGGCTAGCCTTGCATGTATGGTCTTTATCTCCAGCCCCCCAAGCGCTGGCATTTCAGACCTTGGCCAGAATGAATGTCTGGCTTGGACTCATTGTTGTTGATGTTGTTGTTGTTGTTGTTTGTCGACACAAAATCTTCCTACCCCTGACTCACCTGTGCAGCCCAGGCTGACTTTGAATTTGCTGTGACCCTCCTCTTACCCCAGCCTATTTTATGCTGGGTTGCAGGCACCCACAGCCACGCCCCATTTGGGCTGTGATTTTTCCTTAGTATCTTCTCTTCCCATTTTGCCTTCCATTTTTTAATCATGTGTTCATTAGCATGGGTGAGGTCCCAAGCTCAATCCCCATGTACAAAACATCAAAATCAAAATGATCCCATCAACCCACACGGCATACAAACATGGTAGGAAGAAGCACCACCTTTTCACACACACACACACACACACACACACACACACACACACACACATCAAGAACCACCAACAGTGTGACTACACTTACCCAAAATGGCCAGGCTAATTCACACAGGCAGCTCCTTCAGCTGGCAGAGGCATGGGGTGGGGAGAGGGGTAGGGAAGGGCTGGCTAGAGGTGGAGTTTCTCCTTTGTGCAGCGGGTGGGATTCTGTCCAGGGTGCTGGAGCATTCTACAGCCATGACGACTAGGGAGCTCCATGGCTCTGAGAGTCCACTAAAAACCACTGAGTCGCAGGCTTTAAATAGGTGGATTTTATTTCAAGAAATGCTATGCAAATTATACTTCAATAAAGCATTACAATTATTTATTGCAATAATTAATGATATGATAACCAGGTGATCCCGTGAGTGAGCACACATTCCTGTTTAACCATGCTGATAGCCTTTGGTACTTACTTGTAGCTTCATTTAATTCAACACATTTGTTGGATATCTATTAAGCTCTATGTACCATGCTCAGGACACAGACAAAAGGCGTCCAACCTCTCAGGCCTCATTCTTGAGAGCAGGAGACAGGCTGCAGTTGGGGTTACAATAGCTAATACACGCTTTGTAATTGCTAGCCACACTAAGAATCATCTCTGTTTTAATTACAAATGCGCATCTGTGTATAGATGCGTGCTAGTTTAAATGAGAATGCCCCTGTAGTCTCAGCTACTTGAACACGTGACCTCTGGTTGGTGGCACTGTTTTGGGAGACATAGGAGGCCTTGCCAGAGGAAGCATGCCACGTGGGGAGGGATTTGAGATGAAAAACCTCTATTTTTTGAGCTGGTGAGGTGGCTCAGTGGGTAAGAGCAACAACTGCTCTTCCAAAGGTCATGAGTTCAAATCCCAGCAGCCACATGGTGGCTCACAACCACCCATAATGAAATCTGATGCCCTCTTCTGGTGTGTCTGAAGACAGCTACAGTGTACTTATATATAATAATAAATAAATCTTTAAAAAAAAGAAAAAAAGAGAAAAGCCTCTATCTCCAGTTCTCCCTCTGCTCCCATGGTTCAAGCTATGATCTCAGCATCCTGCTCCTGCTCCCGTGCCTGCCTCCTGCTGCTATGGGGTCTACACTATCATGGATGCTAGCCCTCTGGAACCATGAGCTACAGTAAACTCTTCTAAAAGTTGCCTTGGTCTTGGTGTTTTATCTCAGCCAAAGAAAAGTAACAACTGGTTACCACACATAAACGTATTTTGGCTTCATCACCACACCGACCTTTAAGAGAAAAAGTAGCATGATTTTCATCCTTTAGATAGGAACACTGATGCACAGAGCAGGTCCGTAACTCACCTAAGACCATACAGTGAGTAAGTAAATGGTAGCACCAGACTTGAGGCTCAGAAAGTGCAGCTCTGGGTCGCACGGCTTTGGTCATTGTGTGTTGCTGTTCTGTTGGGGTCACGTGTCCCAGTGGCACGCGGCCACAGCTACAGCAGGCACAGGGAGAAGGAAGGAGGTTCCTATTACAGTTTGAGCCCCTGGCTTCCATTTCCTCCCCTTCTCTCTCACCTCTCCCCATCTAACCAGCCCCTAGTCTTGACCATATTTCAGACTCTAAACGCAAGTGCCAAAGCCCTCTCTGACTTGTGCTCAGAGCCAGGTCCTGTACCGGTGTAATTGATGAAGTTGTGAGGACGGGGCTAACTGCACGGCACACGTGTTCTTATCGAAATGCAAGAAACACCCCAGGGCCTGTGCCCTGCGAGGGCACCACATGAGGATGCGATAAGAGGAGCCATTGCTGGGGATGCAGCCCAGGAGAGAGCGCTTGCCTGGTGTGTGAGGCCTGTGTCCAGTCCTCAACACCTAAAGAAACGGCTCGGTGCTAAGAGCACTTGTTGCCCGAGCATGAGGGCCTGAGTTCAGAGCCCAGGACCATGTAAGAAGCCACATGAGACCATGGACATGCCTGTCACTCTAGTGCCTGGGACAGGGGGATCATCAGCCTAGCTACAGAGAAAGCTTGTCTCAGAGGAATAGGTGGAGAGTGACAGAGCCAGATACCTAATGTACTCTTCTGGCTTCTGTGTGTATGCATACACATACAGATTTTTTTTTTTTTTTTTTTTGGTTTTTTGAGACAGGGTTTCTCTGTATAGCCCTGGCTGTCCTAGAACTCACTCTGTAGACCAGGCTGGCCTCGAACTCGGAAATCCACCTGCCTCTGCCTCTGCCTCCCAAGTGCTGGGATGAAAGGCGTGCGCCACCACTGCCCGGCCAGAAAAATATTTTTAAAAAATAAAAAAAGAGCCATCTAGCTTCTGGAACTGCAGGTTGTGACCCCATATAAGGTTGTGTAACTGCGTGTGGGGGTGGAGAAAACCTAGTAGCTGTAAGTGCTCCCGAAAGCTCAACAAAAAGAGCTCAGAGTCAAGCTCACAGAGAATTGGAGTTGTTCTGGGCAGCACGTGCCCATACTGTGTCAGGTGACCTCAGGACATCCATGGTTCTGAACCTCCATCCAGCACTGTGCTACACACACTGTCACATGCTGTCACACCAGCTAAGACCAAAGCACACTGCCTAGGTCACCTGCACTTTCACTCTGGCTATGGAAGGCTATGACTGTAGAGCTCTCACTGTCCACAGTTTCCTGATGTCTTAGAGATGTAGAGGGCAGTCAGAGAGACAGTCTGCTACCACCATCCCTGGATGTGTGAGTGTCAACTAGTATAGCTTTGGATTGGGTTGTTAGACAAACACACACACTTGTTCCTTTGGCCTGTACGTCTGCTTTCTCTTTATGAAATGATGTAATTCTATGCGTACTCAAGAACATGTTTCGAAATACATTTTCTTCGTGGTTTATTATCTGTGTTTGCTTTGGCTATCTGTTTTATAGACCTGTGTACTCTGGTTTGTGTGAAAGTCTCTCAGGCCAAAAAGGGAAGCCATGCAGCTCGTGGCAGGCACTGTGCTTACTGCTGAAGGGCTGGAACAAGGTGTTGGGAGACACTAGACAGAATGTTTTGAGGGGGCTGGGGATGGAACCTGGCTCAGCAGTTAGGAACAATAATAGCTCTTGCAGAGGACCCAGTTCCTCACAACTGCCTGTAACTCCAGCTCCAGGAGATCCAATGCCCTCTTCTGACCTCCACTGGCATCTGCATTCACACACACACACACACACACACACACACACACACACACGCTATATCAATAAACAGTTTTAAAGTTTTGAGATGCAGTCTCTTGCTGGAACCTACCTCACTGGGCACTGGGCAGGATGAAGGTCCTCTCCAAGCCACTGCTGTGTGGATCTGGTGCACACCTTCCTGAAGCTACATGTAACCTATTCAGGGACTTTGCAAGCTGGCTATGGAATACAACTGTTAGTATAAACAAAACAGAAGCATTCCCTAAGTATTATACACTAAAATGAAGATGACAGACACGGGAAATAATGCATCCCAAATATCCTTCTCCACTACCCATCTTTTGAAGCTCATTGAACCTGCATAGAATGGTGCATCTCTTCCCACATCCCACCCACTGACTCAATGAAGGCAGCCTTGAACAGGTCATGTAAGGGTATCTACACCATAGAGATCAGCACCTACCATAAATGAGAGCTTGACCAGGTATTAATGGTCCAGAATTAGAAAGAGGAGGAGGAGGAGGAGGAGGAGGAGGGAGGAGGAGGAGGAGGAGGGAGGAGGAGGAGGAGGAGGAGGAGGAGGAGGAGGAGGAAGAGGAGGAAGGAGAAGGAAGAGGAGGAGGAGGAAAGTAAGAGAGAAAATGTTAATAATGAATGTGCTTACCATGTCTCCTGCGGTTACAGACATGAGACACTGACTGATGTATGAAGCTGTGACATTATGTCCTCATGATCTCACTGTTCCCCTACACTCCCATATAAACAGTTAGCTGCCAACATTCATGGAGGTTTGCACTCAAGTTGACTGCAGCTATAGTGGGGGGAGGGGGCAGAGCTATGAAAACACCTTGCAAAAATGAGTTGGGTTTGCAGCACAGAGAATAAGGAGTATCATGATCATTTCAAACAGTTTATATCAATTATGTCAGTGCAACGTATGAGTGTGTCCTTTACTGGGGATGCAGTCACTAAACTACCATTCACTGCCCAGCTTGCATTAAGCTTGGCAGCAGACACACCTGCACCACGTCCCCAGCCCCTCCAGTCTCCGAGCTGACTCCCTCTCCCTCCTTTCTCAGAAACAGCAGGGCAGCTGGGGAAGACAGGAAGCTCCTGTGGGCTTGCGTTCCTTGCATTTGTTCTCCAAATCCTCCAGCCCTGGGATGCCCCTAGCACAAATAAGTTCCACACTTAGGTATTTACTGAGGACCAGTCCAGACAGAACAACTCCACATTCACAGCAGGCTGCTCCCCAGTAACCTTGGTTGAACCTGGGCAGGCCCCTTCACCCTCTGGGTCATCTCAGCAGCGTGTGGGAGCTTGAGGAGTTTTCTAAACCTTTCTGAAACCCAAACTTCTTCCTTTCCCAGCACCCAAAGTTAGACCAAAAGCCTAGGGAGAAGCCTGGAATGTCCTGTTCTGGAGGAAATCTCCAAGATCTCTCTATTCCTTCTCTCTAAGAAGCTGAGGCAGGGGACTCAGTGCAAGTCAGGAAAAACATCCCATGGCTCAGGTCACGGCGCGTCTCTGGTGTCAGCATCCACCAGTGCTTATTCTCTCTCAGGAGGACCACTCCCTCATCTTCCACAAGGCCAGGAAGCAGGAACCCATCAGCTTGGTCACAGGGTCGTGAAGGAAATGGTCCCTGTGAGGATAGTACCGTCCAATCACAGGATCACAGTTCTTTGGTGCCTGGTGGGAGATGGTGTGGGTTCACAGCCAGTGGCTGCTTGATCCCCTGCAGAAGCTTCTGGAGTGTGGGCCAGCAGGAATCTGGCCAGAACTTGGTCCTCTCCACCATCACACGTTGGGTGAACTTACAGATCTGTATGTGCAGGTTTCTCCACTGCTGGGCATCTCTCAAGAGCTGGGGTTTCTTTGGCTTCTGGTTGAGTTTCCTCTTTAGCATTTTCTGCCACAGGCTTATGGTTAATGTTCCTTGTCAACAGGGAGGTGGGGCTTGCCACTGAATTTAGGAGTACAACGTTGAAATCACTAATTAATAAATCCCCATGGCAGGTTTGCTACTCACCTCAATGGTTTATGTTCCTGAATTAAAGACACACACACACAGCCTTTATAATAGGCCTTAAACAGCACAATAGCTGAGCACTGCCTAACCTCCATGCTGTTAATCCCGAGTTATTACTTATTAGGTCTATATTCCATCCTGGCTGCTCCGGACCCACTTGTGGCACCCTCTGGGCCTCGCTTTGTTAGCCCAGAGCCCAGGGCTCTCATGCTTTTCTACCCCATCACAGCCTCTGTGTGTCTTCTCTGTCCACACTATCTGGTGGATCCCCTCTCCTTCTCTCCTGGTCCCAAAACCTGAAAATCTAAAATCCCGCCTTTGTCTGTCCTCCCCAGCTATTAGCTGTTGGCATTTTAATTTACCAATCAGCACCAACTGGGAGCAGGTTCCCAGAAGCTACATGCAGCAAGCAGGTTTTTTTTGTGGGTGGGTACAGGGAACATAATTAGCATTCGTAATACAGGCAGCTACAGCACAGTATCTCTCCTTCACCTGGGTTAATTCTGGAAGCCTCCAAAAAGCACACTTTACTCCCAGGCTCAACTTCCCCTTTGTATTTAGTCCAGGATCTGAACCCCAGGGATGGGCCTGCCCGCATTCAGAGTGGGTCTTAACCCCAGTTAAGTTAACCTTTCTGGAAACATCCTCATAGACATACCCAAAGGTTTGTTATCATGGTGATTCCAAATCCTGCCAAGCTGACAAAGAATATTAATGATCAGAAGCCCCAAATTGGGAACAACCCAAATGTCCACCCATAGACAAGTGGGTGAACAGACTGTGGTATATCCATATTAGAGAATACTACTCAGCAAGGAAAAATGGGAGAATTGTTGATGTACACAACATACCTGAGGCTCGAGTGATTATGCTAAAAAATATGCTCCACAGCTCCATTTTATAGAACAGTCTAGAATATATATATAGATGTCAGGAACCAGAGGAGCACAAATCGTGGCCATGAGGGGAGGGAGTGTTTTATTGAGGAAATAGAGGGTGCATATATTTGGTGTTCAGTGGCAGCTGTATCTGTGTCTCACTTGTCAAGACTGTGCATAGGCATGGGTCAATGTGTACATCTCATAGAGATGTTTTTAAGCGCCAGTTGCACAAGCTTGGGCAAATTCCCCTCTTTTGACCTCCAATGCACCATAGTAATTGCTATACTCTGCAGATAAAGGAGAGAGTACTACCAACACTTAGCCCAGTACCTGGGATATAGCATGCATATCACTAGTTTGTTTTCCTCATTGGCAGAGTTACTCTGAGCAGAGATCCATGCACCTAGAACATCTCTGGCATCTGTGAGACACCAGCAAACAAAAGAGACAGGGCTGACAGCTTTCTGGGTGGGTTCATGCTACTTGGGCAAGATAAATAACACAGCTAATAAAGCAGGTGATGTACTATGTTAGACAGTGTGCTGATCAGTTTTCTGTCGACTTGACACAAGTTAGAGTCACATAGGAAGAGGGAAACATCAACTGAGAAAATGTTCCATCCAGACTGGCCAGCGTGTAAGTCTGTGGCACATTTTCTTAATTCATGATCCACACTGTGATCCACACTTAATTCATGATCCATGAGCCCACTGTGGGTGGCACAACCCCTAGGCCTATAAGAAAACAGGCTGAGCAAGCCAGAAGGAACAAGTAGTAGGCAGTGTTCCTCAATGGCCTCTGCATCAATTCCTGCCTCCAGGCTCCTTCCTTGAGTTCCAGCCCTGACTCCCCTGACTGATGGACTACAAGCTGCCCTCTCCTCCCCAAGTTGCTGGTTTTGTTTATAGGGTCCTATCTCAGCAATAGAAATCCTAATTAAGACAGATGGTACTAAGGGTTCGGCAGCACTCATTATTTTTCTCAATGCTGTGACCTATCTGACAAGAAGCAATTATGGGGGCAAGGGCTTACTTACTTTGGCTCACAGTGTGAAAAGATACAGTCATCCTGGTGGGGAAAGCAAGACTTAAGCAAGGAGCCCAGGAGAGGCTGTGAGGAGTGACAGCATTTTAGCAAGAACCTGAGGACAGTTACCCAACACAGGAGAGAGGGAAGGCAGCCAGGGAGACAGGGAACACGGTTTCCCAAAGGCCTAGTGAACCCTGCAGGGGTGTGAACGCCCACTCTTTCCACAGCATCCATTTAAGTGATTTCACTAGAGCAGAAACATGGAGAAGACAAGAGAAGAAAGGCTGAAAGCCAAAGGAGGCTACACTGAATCCCCAAGTCCCTGCATTCAGAAGTCGCCTTAACCTTATTAGCTGTGTGACCTCAGGGAGGTCACTCTGCTGCTCAGAGCCTCAGTTCCTTACCTGAGCAAGATGACAATGGTTCCTTTAGAGCAAGATGGGGGCTAATGGGAAGAGCGTTGCAAAACAATCACAACTACTGTCTCTGTAACTCAAGACCCTCTCCAGATCTTGTAAGGCAAGGGTATGTGCTAGCATTCTGTTACTATGACAAATGGTCCAAGACAAACTAACCTGCAGAGAGAAAAGACTTATTATGGCTGCTGTTCCTAGGGGCTTCGCTCTGGGATTGGTTGGCTGTGTTGGTTTTGGACCCGTGGTGGACAGTGCATGTCAGCATGCCTGTGATAGAGTAAAACCACTCACTTCATGGCTTGAACTTAAAGTGGTGGCGCACACCTTTAATCCCAGTACTCGGGAGGCAGAGGCAGGTGGATTTCTGAGTTTGAGGCCAGCCTGGTCTACAGAGTGGGTTCCAGGACAGCCAGGGCCATACAGAGAAACCCTATCTCAAAAAACCAAAACCAAAACCAAAACCAAAACCAAAACCAAAACCAAAACCAAAACCAAAAACATAGAGGAAGCAGCAGATAAACACCTCCTGCCAGGTCCCGCACCTTAAGGGTACTACCACCAGCTTGCAGTTGCACCAAGCCGGGGACTCAGCCTTTAACCAACTCGTGGTGTGTGTGTGTGTGTGTGTGTGTGTGTGTGTGTGTGTGTGTGTGACAGCAGTATGTTGCTGTCATTGCAACTATGGGAAGCTAGAGAACAATTAGAGGCTCCTCTCTGCCACCCTAACCCGCCTTCCCCACTCTCCAATTAGCACGTGCCATTTCCACATTTCTCCAAACAGATGATTTTTAAATTGATATTCATGAATTTATAGGCACCGGTGCTGGCTCCCCACCTTTTCTTTTCCATGCTTTAAAGAGCGTCCCTGACACTTGACACAGTTGATGGGCCATCCCCCCCACACAGAGGCAGAGCCATTCCACTTTTGTCAGAGCAGGGCCTCCTGGGGAGACCCGGGAGAAAAGCAAGCTTTCTAAAACATTCTAATTGTAAATGGAGTTCATTAGTTTAGATACCATTACAATAAATTGCTGGTCCACAGCCACACATCTTAGCAAAATGGACAGCTCTGCGATTGGAGTCCTCACATTTAGAGAAGGACCCTGTAATAAAGCCACACTGGATAACAGGGGCAGATTGGACCTCCACCAAACCAGTTATTTTCCCCAAGAGGTAGAGGTAAAAATAGGAGCCTGGGTCTCTCTCGGAAGAATATTAACATTGACGTCCACGGGCAAATTCAATTATGGCAGCTGCCTGCAGAAACCCCTCTGCACTTTTTCATCACATTTAGGAGAGAGCTCTGTCAAATAACACTGAGGAGAGAAAAAATGGCTCCTAAACTAATAGAGGATAAACATGTGTCAAGTGTTTATTTAACCGGCTAATGAGAGAAGCGGCCACGTGCTATAGAGATGCTTCACGGAGCCTCCCATGACAGGTTTCTACGCCCCCCAGCAAGAGTTATTGAGGGAGTCATGATTTATTTGTTGGTTTTTAAAATTACAAACATGAAAGGGCTGGAGGATGGCTCAGTTGTCAAAGTGCTTGCCTTCGAAGCCGAAGGGCCTGAGTTTGATCCCCAGAACCCCATAAGAAAAGCTGGGCTTGGGCCAGTGAGATGGTCCCTGAGTAAACTATTTGCTGTATATGTCTGAGGACCCAAGTTTGATCCCTGAAGCCCACATGAAGACAAGACGGGAGGAGAGAACCAGTTCCACAGAGTTGTCCTCTGATCTCCACACGTGTGTTACGGCCCATGCACAAACAACTACACAAGCATGACCACACTCAGTCACAGGCAAAACTAACTTTCTTTTCTTTTTTTTTAGCTTTTTTTTTTTTTTTTTTTTTTTTAATTATTGATTCTTTGTGAGTTGGGCATCACAGGCCCGAATCCCAGTCACCTCCCTGTCCTTCTGTGTCCACTCTCCGCCCGGGCCACCTCCCCCCGAAAGAAAATAGAAACAAATAAAAATAGATAAACAAAAACAAAGCAAAGCACAGAAAAGACCCAGGGGTGGAAGCTGCAGGGCGTCACAGTGTGACCCTTCTGTGCACACATCTTCACTTGCAAATGTTCATTGCAATGAGTCACTGGTCTGCTTTGAGGCCTCTGTCTTCTGCTACACCATCAAGACTGGGTAATCACCTGCACTCCTCTCACATATCCTGTTGTTGCCCTATGTCATGGAGATCCTGCAGCTTTGGATCTGCAGGACTGGCCCCTTCACATGCTCCAGCGCTTCACTGATGAGGTGGATGTTGGGGCAGGCCAACTCACAGCTCTGGATCTGGGCCTGGGTGGTAGCTGAGCTGGTCAGCCCACCAGCTCTCTTGCACCCACACCACCAGGGCGAACTCTCTAGCCCTGCCCCAATAACTCATCCAATGCCGGAGCCAACAAGGGGCTGAGTCCGCTCCACTGCTTCACGCCCATGAAGCTGGCTCACCCACCGGCTCTGTGATGCTGCCCAGCTGAGGTTCAGGGCCTGATCTCCTGCGTGCCGCAGCTGGTGAGGGGCAGGGACAGCTCTCCCAGCTGTGAGGGACGATGAGGAGGAAGGCATCACTCCTATACCCATGCCTATTCACAAGAGAGGAGTAGCGGGGCCCCTGCCACCAGGGCCTGCTGTCCTGTACTGCCCAGGTGAGCTGCAGGCCCATTTGCTGCAGCCAGTGAGGGGCAGGGCCAGCTCTACACAGCTCTAGGATATCAGCGAGGTCCCAGAAGGCTGCCTAGAGCAAGAACGTCTACATGGTTTTTAGCAGTAACATGAACCAAGGACATCAACATAGACCCCTGCTGGTACATGGCAACCGACCCAGACATGGACCTCAGCTGTGCAGGATCTGTCTGCCTCCCTCAGGAGGGTGGCCTCGTAACTTCCACCACACTCCATGACAGCCAGGCCTACCCGGTAAACAGCAACGTCAGATGAGGGTATGATTCCCCCACAGAACCTTTGGGGATACCTGGCAAACTTATCGAATTCAGTGTTCATGAGCCTGTAGCCTGCCTTTCAGACTCTTTCTAGATTTCTGAGCAGTGTGGAGTTTTTAATATGGCCGACAAGCCCAGCCAGGCTCCATCCTCTGCCCCCAGCCCCCCACCTTGGTAACTCTAGTAACATTGGAACAAAGGAAAAAATAGCAAATCCCTCAGCTTCCTCTCTCTGGAATCATGCTCTTGCCAGGCCTCTCCTCTGGTGTCTCAAGAGCTCAGCTCAGGGTTGCCTTTCAAATCCCCCAGGCCAGGTTACCCTTGGTGGAAACTCCTGTGGTAGTGGGGCGCTCCCTGGGCCAAAAGCCAGCGTAGCACCTGGCTGAGCTTTTCTGGGTTGGTAAGGAAGCTGAGCCACCAAGCCAGGAGTCACACACCCAGGGCAGAATGGGACTGTGTTCAAACCCCTTTGCCTGGATTTTTAGAAAGATTTTGAATAGTCTTAAATTAGAGGTCAACACTCAAGGTTTTGTTTTGTTTTGTTTGTTAGTCTTTTGTTATGAGGCAACAGTAGTCGAGACTGCCCTCTCTCACAGTGACCCGCCCACCTCTGCCCCTCCGGTGTCTGTGTCAGGATTAGAGGCTTGCACCTCCAATGGCTGGCAAGCACTCAGGTTTACCACCCCGAAGCTCCAGTTCCTCATGGGAATTAGCTCAAGAGGCAACACCCAAGGGGGGTAGCATCCTGAGGAATGCCCTGCTCTCTAGCTCAGAGGGAACCATGGTGGGGTCTGGCTCTCGTCTTCCCACCAGATATCACCCCCGTGCCTGGGATTCAGTAATGTCCCTTTGCTTCCAGGGCTCACTGGACAATCTCTGCCCAGGGGGAAACCTCATCTCTCCAGAAATCTAAAGTCCTTGCGGAATGGATTACCCATGGCACCCAGTGGTTCCCCTTCCACAGTGGGGCTCTCCAGAATGTCCTTTTAGATGTAGGATTTTCCCTCTCTGGGATCTGTTCTGTCTCACCCTGTTAGCCAACTCCTACAGTCACGTTTCCCTTTGCTTTTGGCGACTAGGAAACCGAGCTGACCTCTGAGCTGGCTTCTACACTCGTGTTTCTTCTTTCCTCCCATTCTTTCCTCCCTCTCCTTCAGACCTGCGTGTGGGGGTCCGTGTGAGTGGGTTCAAGCACCCGTGGGTGCAAAGGTCAGAGGAGGATGCTGGGTGCCACTCTGCCACTCTGACTCCCTGAGAGAGGACCTCGTTAGAACCTGGGGCGAGGCTGGCAGCCAGTAAACTCCAGTGATCTTCCTGTGTCTGAATTCTGGCCCTTAGTTGTGGGGTTACAGGTGCGCCATGCCCAGCTTTGTACACACATGTTGGGATTCAAACCTAGGTATTCACACTCGTGCAGCAAGAACTCTTACCCACTAAGTCATCTCCCCACTTTTTTTTTTTTTTTATTTATCTCATTACATTGCCCAAGCTGAATGGGAACTTGTCCTCCTCTTGCCTCAGCTTCGTAATTGATGGAATCGCAGGTGAACGCCACAGGCATCCTTTAGCCTTTGGTTTTCCTGACAACAGGCCTCCCACCCCATTCCCATGATCTCTTTGAGAGTTAACCCCTACCTGCCTAGAGGTCCATCTTTGCCCAATAGCAGCTGGGATGTCTGGTGTGACCCTGCATCACTCTACATGTAGCTAATGCATCCCAGAATGAGCTCCTGGCTCAAGGCTCATTAGAGAGATTCATGGAAGATCCAACCCCTTGAGATGCTGGACCACTGAAGTCGAGAGTATGAGAGTGAGGTGAGGCTGCCGTGCTCCTCTCTGAGGCCTGGGATGCAGAGAGAGCAGAAAACGTGGCTTCAATCATGGCCCTAAAAGGACACACGCTGCTGTCTTCTGGCAACATCTTTAACCTTTGTGTGGCTTTCTAGTTATCCAGTTTCTAAAGGAGACTGTGCTATTTGCCTGCTCAGATACACACACACACACACACACACACACACACACACACACCCCTCTCCCTTTTCTGTTGGTTGTCTTTCTCATACTTGTGCCTCTGAAGTTACTTGTGAATCAAACTCAAGTTGTTCTAGGTCCACTCCTATAAGCCCAGGGTTGTGCACAGAGCCTGGTATACAGTAGGTGCTTGATAATTGTTGGGTGAATAAATGTTCCCTGCAACTCAGAGAGTCCTACCTTAACTTCAGGCAGAAGCCTTTTCTTTTCTTTTCTTTTCTTTTCTTTTCTTTTCTTTACCTGCTATTGAGTTCCCCAGTTGGTTTCATTGTCCTTAGCCTGCCCTTGCTGGCAGATACATACCCCAAGGTCTTTCTAGAGTGAGCAAATGCTATGGTCTGCGTCTGTGACCAGGATGCCCTCCCTGGCCACTTGAGAAGCCCGTGTCCTGACTCCCTGGGTAAAGAAGCGCTCTTCCTCTCTCTCTCTCTCTCTCTCTCTCTCTCTCTCTCTGTGTGTGTGTGTGTGTGTGTGTGTGTGTGTGTGTGTGTGTGTACTGGTCTCATGGGAGCTTTGCCACAGAATCAGGACAGTAGAGACACTCCGTCAAAATGGAGGATGAAGCTGTTTACTGGGGACCGGGACAGATTATATGAGATTCTGGGAGGTACCTAGGTGGCTGGCTGACTGCCACCTGGCACATGGTGCTTGGTGTCCATCAGCGAACTGGAGTGTCTGCAGGGTCTCTGTCTCATTACAGCCTTGTTGTGAAAGGCAGGCCCAGGGTTCTGCTGACCCCTTCTTACAGGGATGTCAGAACCATCCCCAGAGCACGAGTATAGCTTTGGGGAAGAAGCTCCAAAAGTAGTCATTTGTCTTTGCAGACTGATTATGACTGGAGTCCGTGGCGCCCTCACCTGCCAACGCAGGCTTGGCTTTTCAGTGAGGCCTGCGGTTTCCATCCAGAGTTGTGAAAGCTCAGACACAGTTGTTCCAGGGAGGGCAGCAGGTGACAGTGCCATTCTGAGGTTTGCAAGCTGAGGAAAAGTTGGCCATGAAGCTTCACTGGGGCAGAAGTGGGGTGGGGGCTTTCAGTTCTGGTAGTTTCTTCCAGCTACCCCCACATTCTTCCCATCCCCTCCCATCCGTAAGTGTCCAGAAAAGCCATTTGCTTCTGCTACCAACACCTTCAAAACAAGGCTTGTGGCCTGGAACCCTTCAGCTATTCCCCTCAGCTAAGAGCCCACCTCTGCTCTGACCAACCATGACAGCAATGGCTCATGAGAGGCCGCTAAGATAAAACAGGAAGGCAAAGAGAAAGAAAACAGGCTTCCTTGACGGACTTCCAAAGTTGAAGGGAAGGTAGGGGGACAAAAGGCAGAAGACGGGCCAGGCCAAAGGCCACGGCCACAGGGAAAGGTGGGTGAAGCCTGGCTTCCCCAATGCCCCTGACGACAGCTGCGGAGTGATGTGATCTCCAGAAGTGATCTAGGGGCAGGCACGGGTAGGAGGCACAGTCAGGTGAGTGCCTCAGTTCTTCCCTCAGCCACGGTTGAGGAAAGACCACACTGAAGGGCAGGACAGTCCTGCAATGGTGTCAGGTGGCTCCAAAGGACCTCCACTGAGAGCACATGCATTTGACCCAGGCAGCCCATAGGACAGATATGACCATGTACAAGGATTTTCTTCTGGCTTACAGGGGCCTGGAAGCAGCTGTCACCTATGGCTGAAGGGGTGATTAGGGAACTCTCCCCACTGTTCCCGAGGGACTTTGTGAAAGAGTTAGAAGAGAGCCTGAAGCCTTCTCTGAGTTTCTCTTGTTTCACATCCTTCCCAAGAGCGCTTATTCTTGGATCTGCTTCTACTATGACGCAATCAGAAGGCCTTCAGCAGAGCCAAGCAGATTAGCACCATGCACTCTGAACCTGAAACATGTCACTAACTTCTGTAACGTATTCAGCCTCAGATACGGCAAAAATTAAACAGACAATACAGTCAGTCCTATTGGTGGTAGGCCACCTTCCCCTTGTCTGACAGAATCTAACACTAGGCCACCAACTGGCTTATGACACATGGCTGGACTTCAGCCTCCACCCCCACACTTCTAGGTCCTCTGCAGAGCATCTATGTTCGAGACAGAGATCATGGGCCAGTCAGACACACATCTATTTCTCCCTTAAGTGGAAGGAAGAGAGACTCTGAACCTCCCTCCCTCCGTGTGGAAGATCACAGGGCAGGGCTTGAGATGTACCTGCTGAGTCCCTGAGTCCCCTCTGTCCCTGGTTCTCCACCAACTCTGGGCAGATGGCTTCAGTACTCTGGTGTGTTGTCAGCTGGGAAGGGGACGTGGTGGCTGGTGACAAGACTCAGTGCAGGTGCAGTCTGGCCACCAGGTGCCTGCTGGGGTCATGGCAGGGTCAGAGCCTCCTGAGGCTGACCCCTGGAGGCTGGCAACAGGCACACTGCTGCTGGCTGCTCACCACTGTTGAGAGCCAGTGTAGAAAATGCTAATGCCAAAGGAAGCCAGCCAGCCACTGTGACAAGCTCACAGCCCATCTGTTCCTCCCTCCCTCCCTCTGCTTCAGGCTGGGCACCAGAACCACTCCCTGGCTACTTCTGGCTGAGTGAACTGATGCCCTCCCCCCACCCCCACCCCCAGAGTTCACAAACATACGCCCAGGGGTTGCCATACTGCAGGACGTGGGCATCCTGCTCTGGGTCTGCGCGACATACCACATGGGAAGCCGTCCTGGTTGGCACCGACTGTAGCTGACCCTGTTGAGCTCTCAGGCACCCCACGTTTTCCTCACCTGGGGAGCTGCTTTGCATATGAGTCACAGGACTCCTACACACAATCCCTGCCAGGCTCTTGATTTCAACCAGGGGGAAAAAGAGTGTGACAGGAAGAAACATGTCTCTCGGTGCTCCGAGCTGCTGCTGTGCTGGCTCTGGGCTTCCAGCGTCCAGCTTGGGAACAGTGTTTATCTATCAGTAACACGCACAGACACACACACACACACACACACACACACACACACACACACAGACATACACCTAAACACATGCACACACACACACACA
>JADRCD010204662.1:0-36694 GCA_019843815.1 Montemys delectorum | reverse complement strand
ACACACACACAGACATACACCTAAACACATGCACACACACACACACACACACTCTCACACAGCAACATTTTCTAGCCTCACTAATGCACTGCAGCTGAGGTGAAACATAAAATGCTGAAAGGATACTGAAAAAATCCGAAGTGAGTATTTCACCGGATGCCCATGGAACAGGCAGTCATTTTGCTCCTTGTTACTATGGCGGTGCACACCAGCCATCCCAGAACTCAGGAGGCTGAGGCAGGAGGATCTAGAGTTCCAGGCTAGCCTGGGCTAGCCACATAAAATACACCCAAGCAAACCTAGGCGACATAGTGATACTCTACCTCGAAGAAGTTATAGCTAAAAACAATGGGTGGGTTAGCTCCTTGGCCGTGCAGGAAGTCCCGAGTGTGAGTTGTCACTGCTAAGAAAGTGGTGCCCATTCACCACTAGCAGAGTTACTGTGCATAGATACACACATGTTCAAAAGCAACACCCTAAAAGTTCTTTGAAAATGTATGTGCACTCACACACAATAGGGCAGTATGATGCCCAATACAGATGTCAGAAGTGGAAGAGAAGATCCCCTGTCGCACGCCAACAGTCACAATTGTTCTCAGTACCATTGAGCTTCATATTAAGGCACATTTCCCAGGAAGAGTCCGGATTCTTTCCTAGAGAGGCTCAATGGCAGAGAATGGCCACTCGGCTGCTTAGAACTGAGACTTCTGTCTTGTAGCATCCAGCAGATCTGCTGACACATCGGTCTTGTCAGGATTTCAAAGACCTGGCTTCATAGGCTACCTCTTTTTCTTTCTTTTGCATGCATGTACCTGTGTATAGAGGTGCATGTGTATGTGTGTGCATATGTGTATATGCATATGGTGGCCAGAGGTCAATCTTAGATGTCCTTCATCAGGTGCTGATGTGTTTATAAAAGATAAAGAGAGAGGGAATATGTTTGGTGGAGGTATAGTCAGGTATGGGGGGAGAGGGCACCTCCACAGGCCCATGCTGAGGCATCCCCTCCCTCCCCCCCAGGTATGGTATAGAATAGTTTATTTGGGGCATGGGGAGGGGAGTTAAGGGAGTAGTAGAGGCAGAGAAAGGGAGAGAGAAAGAGGGAGAGGGGGAGGGAGGGAGGGAGAAAGGGGGGGAAGGACGGAGAAAGAGAGAGAGAGAGAGAGAGAGAGAGAGAAGAAGAAGAAGAAGAAGAAGAAGAAGAAGAAGAAGAAGAAGAAGAAGAAGAAGAAGAAGAAGAAGCAGAGGCCAATCATGAGCATGTGAGGTGGGGGGAAGGAGTGAGGGGGGACAGAGCAGGAACAGGAAGGCAAGAGCAAGAGAGAGGAGGGGCAAACAGCCCCTTTTATAGTGAGTCAGGCACACTTGGCTGTTGCCAGGTAACTATGGAGTGGAGCTTAGACGAAATGCTAATAGGGGCCATCCACCATTGAGTAGGCTAGGCTGACTGACCAGCGATCGAGTGAGTGTGCCCAAGAGACCCAGCTGTCCCCACCTCTCCAGTGCTGGGATTAAAAGTGTGAGCACTTACACCTTGTTTGCTTTATATGTGGGTTAGCAGACTGAATGTAGTTCCTCATGATTGCAAGATGAGCTAGCTCCCTAGCTCCCTAACCACTTTTTCAAGCCCCTGGCTTCTTTACAGGAGCATGGAAGCTCAGCAGCCTTCCCTGGATGGCCACCATGGGTGCATCATCACAGCCAGCTCCATCTTCCACTCTGCTTCTCAAGCACGATAGATGAAGGCTTGGAAGGCTCCTCCCCACAGCTACTTCCCACCTGAAGTCCGGCAGCTTAAGGAAGGTGGAAGGAAGCCATTAGACCTGTTTAACACACTCTAAGGAGCAAACTGATTCCGAATGTGGAATTTAAACTCTCCATGACCTCTCCAGTTAAGACAAGAGGCTCAAGGTACCCATGTCTTCCCTTGGAGGAAGCTAGGCCAGGGCTGGAGGCATCAGAGTAGCTTCAGTGGCTGGGGAGAGGCCAAAGAGTGGCAAATGGCTGCTGGCGCTGTTAGTGGGTAGTTCATACCTTTAGCCTTGTGGATCTTGAGCCACCGTGGGAACCAGGGTAACAGGAAGGAGATAGGAGTGGGGCTATGCTGGCTCCATAGGATACTCGTCTGGCATCCCCAGTGAGTCCTTACTTGCTGTCCCACACTGGGCTATAATCAATCACCAAGATACAAGCCACATGGCTTGGATCCTGGCCTGCCAGTGGTGGAGATGGCTATCTCACCCCTTCTTTGCAAAGATTGGTTCCTGGGATCCCTCTTCATCTCTTAGAAAGCCACCATAAGTCATATCTCACAGAGTGACCAACTCACAGAAACCTAGGACTCAGGTCCAGAAATACTGTCAGTGATGAGCCAGGCAGTTCCGGTGCAGGGGGAACAGCATAAAAGAACTAACTAGAAGCCTGATGTGCACAGAGCACATGTTCTGCTGGCAAATTATTTGGCTTCCAGCACAGGCCAGACTGGTGAGAATGTTTTATTTTCACCCAGTCTTGTCCCAAACATCCAGAGAGGCAAGACTAACAACCTATGGTAGATATTTTAAAAACTGAAGCTCAGAGAAGTTTAACAAGTTCAGGGCTGGGAAGATGGCTCAGCACAGGCACTAAGGACCAGATTTTGGATCTTCAGAACTCCCAGTGAAAGCCAGCTGGGCACAGTGGCCTGCTTGTAACCTCCGTGTTTGAGAGCAAACAAAATTGCTGGAGCACTCACGCACGCACACACGCACACACACTAGGGTTAGTGAGCCGTTAGCCAGGTTTAGGGAGAGATCTTACCCCAATAACTAAAGTGATGAGTGATCAAAAGATGCCTACACATGCACTCACTCATGTGCAAACATGTACATATACAACACGAGCCAAAATAACAACAGAAAAGAAGTCTGTGGTCCAAGGTCCAAGGACACAGAGCCAGCCGGCAGGACAGGGCAGTCCATTTTGAAGGTGTGTCTTTGAAGCCTTTCTATTTCTCACACATCCTTACTTTCTTTTAAAATAGAAAATAACTGGACCATCTGTGAAGGTTCTGTGGGTAAGGGTGCTTGCTGCCAAGCCCAAGGACCTGAGTTTGATCCCTCAGTCCAACACGCTGGAAAGAGTGGACAAACTCTTGTAAGTTATTCCTTTACTTGCACATATGTGCACCTGCATGCTTGAATTCAGTTGTGTGCGAGAGAGAGAGAGAGAGAGAGAGAGAGACAGACAGACAGACAGATGGACAGAGACAGACAGAGACAGAGACAGACAGAGAGACTCTAAGTAAATATAATATATTTTTACAGAAAGAATTTAAAGTAGGGCTGGAGAGATGGCTCAGCAGGTAAGAGTACTGGTTCCACTTCCAGAAGATTTGAGGTTTGTCCCCAGCATCCACATGGCAGCACACAGGGGATCCATTGACCTATTCTGGCCTTTGTGGGCACCAGACACACGTGGTACACAGACATGCATGCAGACAAAACACCCATACATATACGCTTTTAAAAAATTAACATAGAGAACTTCATCTGCTAATACAGACATCGAAAACTGAGAACTTTGGCAAAGGATCCAGTTTTCGTGTCTGTAGAAAGTGGTCAGGATATTCCACCTTGTCGTTTGTAGCAGGGTCTGGAGGTCTCTGAGCCTGTGGCCCTGGTGGTGTTCACAGTATGGCTTGTCCTAGGCAGCGGTGCTTTTAACGTTTGACAGAGGTCAAGTGCACATTAAGGAGAAAATGGACTGTCATATCTAGTAAATTTTGAGGAACACTGGCTCTGAGACACCAACAGTGAGCAGATACAAAAGGCAAAAGGCTGTTTGAATTATTATTATTTTGCATGCATATGTATATGTATATGCCCCCCCTCTACACCAGCACAGGCCAGGATACACATACACACACACACACACACACACACACACACACACACACACACACACAGAGAGAGAGAGAGAGAGAGAGAGAGAGAGAGAGAGAGAGAGAGAGAGAGAGGGAGAGAGAAAGAGAAAGAGAAAGAGAGAGATCAGAAGACAACCTGTGGGAGTTAGTTCTGTACTTCCACCATGTGGGGGTGGGAAACTGGAACTCAGGTCATCAGACTTGGTGGCAATCTGAGGCACTTCATTCACCCCAAGACAGCAAGATTTGAAGATGCTTGATAGGCCTTAATAATGAAGTATGCCTCAAGCCGAAACGCATACTCACATTACTTTTCCATTTCCATAGATCCTGAATTGATGGAGCTTCTCTTTCCCTCCCTGTAAGCAATAATGTTGTCGGGGTCCTCAAACAAATGTGCCTTCCTATGGGTTGTCTCCGGCTGTCTAAGTTTACTCGAACCCCATTGTCTCATCCACTTTGAGCTATCTGGTTCTCTCATCCATCAGATTCGTTCACCTGGGGAAAACTACCCCCCCCCTCCCCGCGCAGCAGCCAGCTCCCTCCAGCTTGCCAAATCTTCCACCTCTGCTCACCCTCTCTTCGGGAGACCATCCACAATTCCCACTGTGAGACACACGGTGTGCTGCTAACCCGACTCAACTCCAATCCTCTGCAACTCCCGCTGCACAGGTGCCCGCCTCAGTAGGGCCAAATTTGAGCCTCAGAACTAGAGGTTAGAGCGCTTGCCCAGTATGCAGGAGGCTCTGAGCTCCATCCCCAGTACACTGAGGATGATAGTTGGATCACCGGTGAGCAAACTGTAAAGGGCCAGGGTGTAGGAGCAGTTACTGACATTTGACTCCAAGGCCAGCCTATTTTTTGATAGTCTGGATTCCTGTTCAGCGTGCCTGCAGAGCCCTGGAAACAACGTTCTGGAATAGAATGTGGTGTCAGTAGACCGAGAATCAATTTAGCCCAAAGGACGCTTTAATCCGCCTAGGGATGAGGCATAGCCCGGTGATTAGGGGAAAGACTTTGTCCTGGCTTCCCGGGAGTCTCCAGCCCGCTCCCTTCTCCAGCTCTGCTCAGAGCTTCACCAGGAGCTTCACCCGTCATTCAGGAGTGAACCAGTCCCTGAGGTCGACTGTAATTAAGCATCCACTCAGCCGGGGCGAGCTTGGCACCTGCACCTGCCGCTTGCGTCCCTGCTCCCGAGGCACCTGCGCTCCGCGTAGCCGCCCCGCCCGCCCGGCCTGGGCGCACGCGCACTTGCCCCTCTCCCACAGAGGTGCCTCGGTAACAGATGGAGCAATCATTCTCGTCTTTCCGCCAGAAGGCCCCCGCTGCTCCCGGGACCGCGCGGTGGTTGTAAGACACATAATTAGATACGTCAGCGGACAATGCGGCGGATTAGCCGAGGAGGGCTGGCGACTCGAGCCTTTCCGAGCCTTCCCCACCAATCCGCGCGGGGCGGTCACTTGCAAGAATCCTGACGGTAGGATGATTGACAAACTGAGCCCTTCCGGGCGACGGGTCCCCTGCGGAGGGTCTGCGCTCAGTGCAGGGCCGACGGTGAGGATCCCAGCCTTGCGACCCCTAGACCCACGTGGGAGTGACCCAGGACACCCACCGGAACGGGGTCTATCCTGTTCCGTATGAGTGACCTTATGAGGTCACGTCCCAAGGCTCTACAGGAACCCGATGGACCAGCGCCCAGTGCTGCAGAAAGAGCACGTTGCCGGGAGCTGCACGTCCGGGCTGGGAGTGCGTGGCGATCTCCGGCCGGCGCTAGACTTGGAAACGGTCCCTTAATCTACGACAAGGGTGCTCTCTGCGTCGCAGAGGCGTACGAGCGCAGCACTGGAGCCAGCCGAACCTGGAAAGCCGCGGCCTCACTTAGGATATCTGGGATAACCCCGGGGCATTTAGCCTGTCCGAGTGAGGAGCACAAGGTAGATTAGCGGTGAGAGGGGAAGCTCGAGCGCCAGTGTGCCCGGAGAAAAGCAAGGACCTCAGATCCGGGGACAGCCATGCACTGCAGTGCTGCCTGGGAAGAGCTTGGGGGATGGGGTTGGCACGATGGGGCATCCGGAGCCCGCCTGCCTGGCAGAGGACACCCGGCTCTAGCACCGCCCAGTGGCTGCCTCAGATCACTCAGGAAGATAGTGACAGCTGGAGACCATTTGCAATTACACGCTTCTCTCTTTGCTCTCACCCTGCCCTTCTTTCTGGGAGCTGAAAATCTGGGATTCACACATGCCTGAAACAGGCTTTACGCTGAGTCCCACAGGACGAACTTCAACAGCAGTTCTCAACCTGTGGGTCACGACCCCGGAGGGGTTGTCAAATGACCTTTTCACAGGGGTCACATATCACATATTTACAATTCATAACAGTAGCAAAATAGCAATTATGAAGTAGCAGTGAAAGTAATTTTACCACTGGGGGTCACCACAGCTGTTATCAAAGGGTCACAGAGCTAGGAAGGTTGAGAATCACTGCTCTACAGATGGAACTGTCTGTCTCCATCCTCCCATCTATCTACAAAGTGCCTACCCCTGCCCCAGGGTGGACGTATGACAGAGATCAAGCACACCATCTTAAATGGCCAATTTTGAAGGACCCTGTTTACCTGAGCTGGTCTAGTCAGAGTTATCTGAGGAGTTTGTTGGAGACTAGACAGGTAAGCTCTTCTGATCAGAAAAGAGGGAGCTTCGGGGGCTGCTGGTAGCAGCCATTATGGTCAAGAGGGGTAGCCAAGTGGAATTATGTTGTCACTGAGGATGTTGGAGAGAGACCACACAAAGAACTTTGTCACATGAGAGTAGCTTGGGCAAGCTGCTCCTGAGACCCATTCTACTGCTGAACTTATCAGACTGTACACTAATTAGTCATCTCTGCTGACTGAAGTCTCTGTGTTAAGAGTTCCTGTCACAAACATTCTCTTCTCTGGAGTTTGCCCCAAGACCCTGTTGATGCCTGAAACCACAGACAGTATTGAACCTGCATATGTTTTCCCTACCCCTAAACACCTACAACTAAATTTAACTTATAAATCAGGTACAACAGGCCTCTCTTAATCAGGCAACAAGAGCACAGAGAATAAAGCAGACCAGCTGTACCAATACTGGTGATAGAAGTTCTGTGCATGGTGTTTCTCCCTGTCTGTGTGTCCTGATGTACTACAGATCTTAGCAACGTCACCAGTTTGTTTTCTCCTGAGTTCTCCTTCACATACGGGAAGTGTATTGCAGCTTCTCTGTGGTACATTTGCAAGGCCAGCATTGTAACTCTCATAGTTTGGGGTCATTATTTAAATAGAATGAGGGTCACTTGAAACTCAGCAAGGCAAGAAGACAACAGGCGATGTGACAGCTAAGGAGCTGCAAAGTGACCGCCAGCAGGTAGCATGCACAGCAGGACACAGCAGACTTGTACAGGATTCTCTCGCCGACTCAGCAGCCGGCGAATGAAAACTCAGGGATGCTGTTTAATGTCTTCAGACCACGGTTGACCACAGGGAAACAAATCCTGGGGCAACAAGGGATAAAAGACTATCGTACTTACTAGAAAGGCCTTTGATTAGATCACAGATGAAGGAGGCAGACACCCTGTGAATCCACTGATGGTGACTGACAGGTGGAAGGGAGGTGTGGAAGCCCCAGGCAGAAATGTGACAGTTCATCTCGGTGACACCACCTAAGGACTCCCAGTGTCTGCCCCTTTCACATCAGGCCTGTTTCTGAGACTCCCTGCTGCCCATGCTCTTTCCTTGGCATGCTGTCCCCAGTCCATGGATTCTTCTAACTTTCCTCCCTGAGTGTTTGGCAAGGCTGAGTCCAGATCCTGCTTGTGGCTTTTCTGGATGCCTCTTTCACTCCCTCCATTTACCAAGGGCCTGAGCTTTCTTCATTTCCCAGTTCAAACCCTAGAGAGCAGGAATTTAGTCCACTCAGCTCCTGCCCCCTTATGTGTCCTTGATGAGTCTGAGGAGGAGACGTATTTGTTTTCAGACACACTGCAAAACAGGGGCATCTTGTTCACGTGTACCCCGTAATTGCTTCCATTGCGATAAGAATGTAGTCATGGAGTTATGTTTTGGAGGGCTCTTCAGAGACAAGAGAAACTAATCATAGCTTCCTCTTAAGGCAAAGAGTGCCAGGCTTGGGGACCCACACTTTTAATCCCAGCACTTGGGAGGCAGAGGCAGGAGGCTCTCGGTGAGTTTGAGACTCAACTTATATATTGAGCTTCAGGATAGAGACAGCACTAGAGACTGACCCTATCTCAGCAACCACCACCACCACAAAACAAAGAAACCAAACAACAGCAAAGAAGTAAAATTTACATAGCATGGGAATCCAACGCTATTTAAACTATGGGTGAATGTATGTGTGGCTTTTTTTTTTTTTTTTTTTAACAGAAGACTGGGAAAATTGCTAAGAAGGTAACTGAGAGGTAGAATTTTTCTTAAAGCCCAATGATGTGTTCAGTTTCAATTCTTGTATGAAAAGAATGGCTTCCGAATAGTAGCTGGATTGGATATTTGCAAAGCTAGATGATCGGACTGGAGCCAGCACTCTCTGTACCCATAGTTCTGTCCTTTCCTAGTTTGATTTTGCACAAATCTGAAACCACAGCTCTGGAGCCCACTGTGCCAGGGGACAGCCTGGTAGGAACTCATGCTCTGCTTCTATCTCTCCCTCCTCCTCTGGACCCACAGCTCTGTGATTCACTGTGATGGTGTTCACCCACACTGCTCAGTCAGGGACTCTGCGGGTTCCCTGCTAGATGACCACCCACCTAGGGGTTGAGAATGCTTCAAAGTTAGAGTTGAGGAGACCATGACAGGAAAAGAAAGAACGTGGGTGCTGACTGGGCCAGGAGATGAGGGCTCCTGACCCAGCTGGTCAGGGAAGAGACATACTTGATCTTCCTGATTAGTGCTGGCAGCAACGTACATTGAACACAGAACAAGACTTATGGACAGAAGTGAACAGATGGCTCTGTCATTTTGAGGAAGGGGCATTTGCAGAATTAGCAGCTGACCAGGGATGAGGCCAGTGTTCAGAGAAGCCAGCCAGTGCTCAGAGAAGCCGTCCAGTGGTTTGTCTTTCAACAAGGGTCATGTGAAAGCATCCTATGGACAGGCACTGTGTAATTGGAGGCCCAAAGTAGAGAGACCCTGAAAGCTCTGTGGTACTGAAGGAATTGCAAACGGTCTCTGCTTTTGAATCCCAGCTGAGAGCAGCAAGTACCACGACAGAAACTGTTCTTCCGAGTAAGGAGGGAAATTACTTCCAGCAGAGAAATAGGTGGCCAGCATTCTATGGGACGTGCCATCTGAGGAGACTTGAAGCTGAGGTGAAATGGAAATACACACACTTCCAGGAAGTGAGAGGGGAACACAAACACAGCAACTGTATAAGCATGGTAAGGCAGTCTCCTTAGAGGCATGGGGAAGCACGGGGCAGCGCGGGACTCGCTTTCAGAGGCCTTCCAGGCTACAAGCCTAGAGGTACTTCAGGTGCCTGCCCTGGTTGGGAGGACCATAAAGATCATCATTCAGGGGTTCCTGCTGATACTGCCCTTGGAAACAGTCCCGATCGGCTTCAAAGACACTGTGCCACAGAGATCCCTTTACAGTGTTTCTGGAGAGAGCATTCCCAGTGCCTCACCCCACATGATGTTCTTAGGGACATGAATCCGTCCCCCCTTTCCCTGGCTTATCA
Source organism: Montemys delectorum (assembly GCA_019843815.1). Classification (NCBI taxonomy): domain Eukaryota; kingdom Metazoa; phylum Chordata; class Mammalia; order Rodentia; family Muridae; genus Montemys; species Montemys delectorum. The sequence continues at coordinate 27,076 of JADRCD010204662.1, read as the reverse complement.
TGAGTGGAGAGCAGTCAATTTCTTATCTCAGAAACAAATGCTTTCCCCAGGAGCTGAAAGCAGCCACCATTTATCTGTCTGACTCTTGTGTTTCCCCGTTTGTTTTCCAGCCTTGAGACAGGAGTTGTGTCAACGGTAGACGGCTGTGCCCTAGTCACTTGAGAGACATGAATCAATTTCCCAGCTGTATTTATCACTCACTGCTTTAAATCAGGTCTAATCAATGCTTCCTTCACTTGGCTATGGGCTGAAAAACTACAGAGCATGCTCAGAAGACAGGTGGGACCCATTTGGATCGCAAGCATCCTCTTGGGAGTTTGTTAAATCCTAACCAAACACTTAAGAGATGTCTTTGTGAAACTCAACTTGAATTTACCTGAAGCAATGACAGACATGACAAGTCCTGTTATTTAGGGAGAGTTCTACCTCATAAAATCTTCTGCAATTAACATTTCTGAAACTATAACATTTTTTTTTCAGTTTTATGCCTATTTCTTTTAGTAGTATCTGTTCCTATTATGTGAGTTGATTTCCAGTTACTTCTAGACACTATAACAGTGTAAAGGGGGTCCCTGTTTTAAAATAGTTTAATAATTTTTTATAACTAATAACTCCCTCTAGAATACAGTAACAGAAACTGTTTCCCACAAAGAAAATATATTTTCCATTGGCAGGTGTGAAAAACACCCAGCAGCTGCCAACCAATTCATCTGTGGTAGGAAGCAGCTTTGTCTCATTGGTAAGTTAATCTTGTGCTGGTGGAAGATGATACCACCCTGGTTGGTTACAGCATCAGTGCCCCACTATGCCCACAGCAAGAGCGTACATTACTCTTCAAGGATAATGGGACAGAACACAGGAAAGCCAGTCAGTGATGTGAAGCCAGAGGACTAGGTATCACTGAGACGCGCCGATATAATTAATATTTCTATCTAACCTGCTGAACTGTGCAGGTGCTATGATGGCCAGCCTGTTTGTGGCTGACAATCAGAGCTGCGTCACTGCACAGTGCTGACTCCCTTAGCAACCTGTTGTTCTGTAGCTACACAGAGCTACAACAGGCTCAAGCTTGGATGAACCCTCACGTTGGTTTAACACTTCAGGTTCACCAAGTGTTTTGATCACAAAGTTTCACAGTCCTATAAGATAAGCAACAAAAATACAGACAAGTTCCGCATGTCTTGTCAAAGACACACTGCATATATGAAGGCAGCCTTTAAGATCCCATTACTTGGCTGGGCCTGGTGGTACAGGCCTGTAATTCCTGCACTTGAGAGGCTGTCACAGGGATCGTAAATTTTGGGACAGCCTAGGCTATATAGTAAGATGTTATTACAAACCCCAAAATCAAACCCAAGAGATTATACTTGATGACATCATAGCCACCACGGTTTCTGTAAGGAGACTATGATGTTCGTACATGGAATGACAACATAACTCAACAGTATACTTCTCCAGACACAGTCCCCCTGGTTAGGTGACCGGTGACTATAGTCCTATTTTCAAGATAAAAGGGAAAGTTTGGAGCTTTGACGTAACTTTCCAGGACAGGTCACCCCAAGCGAAGGCTCTGGAACTCAATTCTAGGTCTTGCCAACCTCCATGAGTCTAGGGAGTCAATGTGGTGGTCTCCTCTCTGTTCTTTCCCTAACTTGCCTTATCTCCCACCCTCATGCATTCTTGGGAAAACTCTTTTGGTCATAGGAGATCCCTAAAATTGTCTGCCAAGTTGTTTAGCATAAAAACACTCATTTAAGGGGTGTTCTGGGCTGCAGGTGTGGTGCACTGGTGTTCTTAGCCATCTTAGACAAAGGCCAGGATGGTGTGATACATGAGCTTTAAGCCCCATAGACAAAGGGAGGTTGAAGGGGATGCCACAGCTGAACTCAGTCTGCCGCTGCGGCACTCACGCATGTCATCTCTAATACTCACGAGAGAGTTCACAGAGCCCCTTGGCTTTAAGAATGTCATAAGGATCATGTTTGCATATCTTTAAGAAAGGCAGTTTTTCCAAGACAATTCTCATGGAAGCCAGTCTTGTCCAGACTCCAAGGGACAGGAATCGATGAAAGGAAAAACATGTTCACGGCTTTAAACATTTAGACAAGAGAGGATTTGTTCGCCTTGCAGTTAACGGATCCAAAGCCTTTCATAGCAGCCTCAGGTAATGTGCTGCTGAAGGAAACTGTATCCGCCATGGTCACAGAAATTCTGAGGCTCTCCAGGGAACCTGAGAGAAGGTTCCCACACAACCAGACCAAGCTGTTACAGTGTTTAGGAGTTAACATGCATGTCAAACGGCACAGTCACCCCAACTAACATGTTAATACAACTGGAATTTATATTAGAAATACAAATCCGTGAAGTCTTTCTAATCCAATGCGAAGGGAACCATACAGTCCTGGAATAAAAGGTGCTGAGATGAACCCATATCAGGTTTCATTTCATTCCTACCCAGAGCAAATCAGTTATTTTACTTGTTCATCTGCTCTCCATGTGTCTCTGGAGCACTGACAACACAGCCGGGTGTCCAGGAAGTCACAAGACCTGACCCAGCCCTGCACCCAGCAACTGACCTGCCAAGCTGGGCCAAGCTCAATACACTACTCTGCTCCCATCTCTATTCAAGATGGAGGCACAGGCAACAGCAAAAGCGAGGAGAAAAAACGGGAACATATATGAAGCTGAAATTTCTCAAGGTAATGAACCTCAGGTGATGGGAGACAGGAAACACATCAGGTGAGCGATAAGACGGTCCCACTGTGCACTAGGGACAATTCAGGTAGGGCCCAGTGAAGTGAGGTGCAGGAGACAAGCCAAGGGCTTTCCTTCAGGGGCTTTCTGACCAAGGCAGCTGCTGTCTCCTACGGGAGAAAGCACAGAGGGGGAAAGCATAGCGATTCGAATGGGGTTTCCAGGCTGATGTTTTGAACATTTCCTTCCCAGCTCGTGCCAGTATTTGGATGTCTGAGGAGCTTCTGTAGTGGGTCTGGCTAGAGGAAGCGGGTCTCTAGGAGCAGGTCTTCGCTTTTGGTGCTAGTCTGCTTTCTCTGCCTGCCATCATGTGAACAAGCGACCCTTGAAATTTCCTACCTTTGGGCTGGCAAGATGGCTCAGTGGGTAAGAGCACTGACTGCTCTTCTGAAGGTCCTGAGTTCGGATCCCAGCAACCACATGGTGGCTCACAACCACCCATAATGAGATCGGATGCCCTCTTCTGGTGCATCAGAAGACAGCTACAGTGTACTCATACACATAAATAAAATAAATCTTAAAAAAAAAAAAAAAAAAGAAATTTCCCACTTTCACAGATAGAACCATTCCCACTCCAGGCCTCTCCCACCAAAAAAGACTGAAATCTCTTGGAAATTGGGAGCCAAATGAATCATTCCTTCCTCAGTTGTTTCTGTCTGGTATTCGGCCACAGCTATGCAAAAAATAAGGGGGTTGGGTAGAAAGGCTGGCAGACACACACATACACACGCACATGCACACGCACATGCACACACACTAACATGCACACGCACACACAGACTGAGATACCGCTTTCAGGAATATAAACACTGGGCAATGATGGACACTAGAATGAACAAATACAGAAGACAGATGCGAACCAGTGCAAGCCACTTAGTTGAATCCCCAAAGAAAGATAAAAAGTATTTGTAGAAATGCAAGCCCAACACCCAGCAAGATAAAATATAGATTTGGCAGGTAATCCAGGATGACAAGGCATAAAAAAAAAGCAGGAAAACATGACTCATAATGGGAACTTGTATCTAAACCTTATAAAGAACTCTCAAACCAGAAAGTAAGAAAATAAAATACCCTTTAAAAATGTCAAAAGATTTAGACACTTCAGAGGGATCTGCAAGTAATAAGTATGAGAAGAGGCTCAGCACAGAAATCTGAAATCAGCAGCACCTTCAACTCTACACCTGCTGGGGCGGTGAACACTAAGAGGGCTGGCAAGATGGCTCAGAGGGTAAGGGGGCTTGACACCAAGCCTGATGACCCAGGTTCAATCCCTGGAAGCCACATGGTAAAAGGCAAGAACTGACTCCTCAAAATTGTCCTCTGACCTACACACACACACACGTGCGCGTGCAGAGTAACTAAATAAGCAAATGTGAAAGAAGATGAAAACACTAAGCAGCATTCAGCAACGGAGAGAATGGGACATCTAGACCACTTACCCACTGCTAGTGTCGACTGACCCATCCAAGCTAGGAGGGAAAACAACTGCCCTACCTGCTAATGTTTTTTTGTTGGTTTGTTTGTTTGTTTGTTTTTTTGTTTTTTTTTCGAGACAGGGTTTCTCTGTGTAGCCCTGGCTATTCTGGAACTCACTCTGTAGACTAGGCTGGCCTCGAACTCAGAAATCCACCTGCCTCTGCCTCCCAAGTGCTGGGATTAAAGGCGTGCACCACCACCGCTCGGCTCCCACCTGCTAATGTTAATCATATCCCTACCACGCACTCAGACATGTCACACTTACCTAGGGAAAAGGAAGCATACGTGCACACAACACGTATGGCTTGTATCCAAATGCTCACAACAGTTTTATTAACAGTCAAAATAATGGCAGCAACTCAAATGTCCATCAGTGGGTGAATGGACCATTTCCAAGAAACGGTCTCCGCTCTGAGAAGACAACACAAGACTCGGCACATATTAGCACACACATCAATCTCACGATAATTATGTGCAGTGAAATGAGCTCTATGAAAAGAGCACACTGCATGCTTCAGTTTATGTACAGTGCAAGCAGATCAGGGAACACGGGTGGGTGGCATCTGGACCGGAGAAAGGGATGTCAAATGGTCCAAGAACAGCTGATGATGATGGGGAAATTTATTACTCTGATTTCCCCTGAAATCAGTGAGCATTTCACCTGGTGTATTCACCTGTTAGTATTTCCTCAGAGTGCACACTTCAAAACTGAGTGCTACCTGTCCAAGGTATCCTGCTACAGTCTAGAGCAGCAGTTCTCAACGTGTGGGTCATGACATCTTCAGGGTCATATAACAGCTAGCCTGCATATCAGATATTTACATTACAATTCATAACAGTAGGGAATTACAGATATGAAGTAGCAACAAAATGATTTTATAGTTGGGGGGTCACCACAACATGTGGATCTGTATTAAAAGGTGACAGCATTAGGAAGATTGAGAACCACTGGTCTAGAGATTTTCCTAGTAGAACTATGGTCTTCATTTTAAATTATTTACACCTTATAAAGAATACTTTAGAACCTGATTTTTCAAGCTGCAAAATAAAAAATTTGAAAGGTATAAATGTTAGCTCACAGAAAAACAATGTTCTATGCCCACACAGAAAAACTATACAATCAAAATCAGAAATTCCACTTCTGTATGAGAGCACAGTTGACTTAGTGCCCCATAATGAGTCCACCACTTGAGTCAATCACAGGGCTCCTGACCCTCTCCTCTGCATCCTGTGTACTCCTGTGGCTCCCAGCATTGACACCATGAGGTGTGGAAACCCGAAGTATGGTCTTCAGCTCATCTCCAAGCTCTTCTATCAGTGGAGCCTGGGGAGATGCCAGTGGCTGTCCTTGACTGACTTCACCTCCCTGGTGGGCCATGTTTCTGCAGAGCCCACTATCCCTGATGATCAGGGCACTGTCCTCTTCCAAAAGGGGGGCTTGCAGAGAAGTCAGCAGGGAGGGCTGGGTCCCAACAGGCTCCTCTTTCTCCGATGCTGAGTCTTCTGTGTCAGATGACGAGGTGCTGTCTGAGTCACTGGGCTCAGGGCTGGAGTGTGGAGCTTGCTTTGTTGGACTGCACTGGGCTGCTCTTCCTGCAGTTTCTTCCTCCTGGACGAGCAGCGCGGCAGCTTCCAGTTCTGGCAGCTCCAATCCCAGCTGGGCCTTACTGAGCGAGACTGCTTTCAGGGCTTCTGTTAGGGCAGCCAACTTTTTGGACCTTGAAAATTATATTAAGAAGAAAAATTAGGTTTGCCCATTAATCAGGCTGATGTCACCAGAGTCTAAAACATCACAAAGCTGACACTCTCACATGATGCCAGGCAAACCCCAAGCAGGTCACAGCTGCAAGTGTGAGAAACAGAGAAGGCTGTGGAGGAAGTGTTGATTCTCTTTGTGACTTTAGGATGCAGAAACTCTTTCTACTATTCACAGGACAGGAGCTAAGGAAAGAAAGCTTGATGTAGTCAAACTATAGCTAAGAGAAACCCTACAATCCATCAAAACCAGCTCACAGTGCTAAAGTTAAGTTGAGAAAACTATGTTAAATTTCAGATCAGGGCCTAATCCAGAGGAAGTTTTAAAAACCAGAATCTAAGCCAGGATAACCAACCAGAAAAATGGGCAAATGATAGAGCAGATGATGAGGACTTAGTGTTGCCCACTGTTTACTTTTTAAATCTACTAGGAATGTGCTTAGCCCAGGGCCTCTACTATAAGGTGTGGTCCTGTTGGAGTAGGTTAGGTCACTGTGGGCATGGGCTTCAAGACTCTCATCCTAGCTGCATGGAAGTCAGTATTCTGCTAGCAGCCTTCAGATGAAGATGTAGAACTCTCAGCTCCTCCTGCACCATGCCTGCCTGGATGCTGCCATGCTCCTGCCTTGATAATAATGGACTGAACCTCTGAACCTGTAAGCCAGCCCAAATTAAATGCTGTCCTTATAAGACTTGCCTTGGTCATGGTATCTGTTCACAGCAATAAAACCCTAACTAAGACAGAATGCAATGCCTGCTACTTAAAAATGTTGGGTTTGAAAGATGGCTGAGGAAAGAAAGGTGCCTATCACCAAGAGTTCCATCCTCTAGACACAATGAAGAACTCATTCCTACAAGACGACTGTTTGACCAGGTGTGTGTGTGTGAGTGTGTGTGTGTGTATGTGTGTGTGTGTGTGGTGTCAATGGCTGGAATGTAAATAAATAATAATAAAAACGTGATTAAATTTCAAAATGGTATGGGCATATAATGTGATAGAAGAGCTGGAGGAATGGAAATGGGGCTCATTACTCAATTGTTTCACACAGATAAGAGGAAAAATAGGGAAGTTATTTGAGGAGAAGAATCACATTGTGATTGCAGCCATTTTGTTCTTTCAAGCATGGGAATAATTACTATCGGTTCTAATTTGCTGTTCCTTGTAAATTCTAGAATCCATTTCCATAATGGTGAAACCATTTCCAAAACCAAACCATCTAAGGGAGTTGGTGATTCTTTGATTCTTTTTGTCATATTCAAGGCAGTACTGGCTAGTTCACATTAAGGAAAGAGATGAAGAGAAAAGAAAAAAGAAAAGAAAAGAAAGCTTTGTCAATGACATTAAATAGCTAGACTCCTACACATGCCAGCCACTTTTTGATATTCTTAGTGAAAACATGCATTGCTGGATGCAGTTATGTGTCTTTTATGTGTAAATGGGAAACATCTCATATGCTAAGAATGCATTTGTTAGACTCAAGAGAATCAGTACTGAAGAGACCTGACAACTGGATCTTACTAGTATTACATTAAGTCAGAGCCCAAACTAGATTTTCTTAGTTGTTACAAATGTAACTCCACCATGGAAATGCACATTCTTTGTACAGTTGTAACATCAGAAACATCCCATTTGAAGGATTATTTTAAATTATAGGTTGCTGACTGATGAGTGCTAGTAAACTTGCCTACAGTGAAAGTGTCGAAACAACAGCTACAAGCACACACCTCTGACGCAGCTAAACTGATACTGCTCCCCCAGTTATTTCACATTTGGTGACTGAGCTTTGGGGCAGAGAGTGTTAAAAAAGGACCCACAACCCTTTTTTAACAAATTGCCAAAGGACAGAAAGAGCCTAAAATGTACCAGGGGGCGGGACTCAGGCATAAGTGAAAGCAGAGGTGCTGTTCTAGAGCTGTGTCTCAAGTGATCAATCAACTTTTCTCCACTTCCTGCCATGGCAGGTCTATAAATTTCATAGGAAACCACTAGCTTTCATTTCCTCTGCTCAAACCCAGGCCTGCTGGGCAGGATGCTCTGTGTCAGCACCTGCTAACACAGGCCAGGACTCTAGTGAAGCAGTTTGAGGCGGCTCACACAGGATGACAGAGCCTGTTGGCTAACTCTGCCAGGACATCTCACCTGTAGGGATAGGGATTCTGTTCCTGAGCTCCATACAAAGCCTTAGTTTCAATCTGGAGCCAAGCAATACTACTTTTTAAAGGACACTAATGACAGTACTGCATCAGAATTCCTTTCTACTGGAAATTTAGAAACATTTCTAAACTTCATGGCACATGTTAGCATTCTGTATAAACTCCATCCTCACAGATACCTGGCAGTAGCCAGGTATGCTCCTCCCCATGGTTACCTGGCAATGGCCAGGCAGGCCTGGCCCTATAAAAGGGGCTGCTTGCCCCCTTCTCTCTCTTACTCTTGCTCCTCTCCCTTGTCTCTACCCCCCTTGCTCCCCCTCTCTCCCCATTCCCTTCCTCTCTCTTTCCACGTGGTCATGGCCTGCCCCTACTTCTCTACTCTCTCCTTCTCTCTGCCTTTCTCTGTCTCTGCTACCATCTTAACTCCCCTCCCCATACCCTAAATAAACTCTATTCTATACTATACCTGCGTGTGTCTGGTCCCCCACACCTCGCCAGAACATATTCTTATAGCTCCTTCTCTTTTTATGATCACAACAGCAAATACACACACACACACACACACACACACACACACACACACACACACACTCTCCCTTACTTTACTTTTAAAAATTCCATTTACTTATGTAGTGTATGTGGTGGTGGAAGTGCCTTGCTATGTGAACAGAGTTTAGAGGACAACTTGAGGAAGTTGGTTCTCTCGGGACTGCAAGTGGGTGTTACGTATGGGGCTAAATACAGTTACCTCTTGAGCCACTTCACTGACCCCTGCCCTAAACCTAGTTTTATAGACTAATCTAAAAGGTAGTACACAGGCTTTAGGTATAAGTTGTCAGCAAAAGTCCTACCTTGCTTCTGAGAACTGCCATAAAATACAAATGCCCACTGGCAGCCACTTGATGCAGCACTACAAATGCTGTCTACCCTCTGCATAAGGAGCTGCTGCTTCAACCCAGAAGGGATGCTGAGGGCAACAGGCTGTTGTTTCATAATTTACTTTTATTTTATTTTTAAGTACACTGATGTTTTGCCTGTATGCATGTCTGGGTGAGGGTGTCAAATCCCCTGGAACTGGAGTTATAGACATCTGTGAGGTGCCAGTGTGGGTGCTGGGAATTGAACCTGGGTCCTCTGGAAGAGCAGATCAGTGCTCTTAACTGCTGAGCCCTCTCTCCAGTCCCAAGTACAAGTTGTTTAAGGCAATGTCAGCTTCCAGCTCGGTTTCCAAGTAGATTTGAAGGCACTCTGTGAAGTGACAGTGAGAGCCTTGCAGACTGTGGATTAGCAGTTCTCTCAGCTCCCCACTCTGGAGCTGCCCTAGTCAGCACCCACAGGCTAGCGGTTCTTTCACAGGTCTGGTGGCTGCAGATGGGGAGTGAAGGTGTTGACAGTTCTTTCTTTCTGAGGGGAGGGTGGCCCCACTGCTATCCTTAGCTTTTGGCACAGCCTGAAGTGCAGGAGCGCTGTGGCTTGTAGATGCAGAATCCAAGCTTAACTGTCATCATCACAGGGTAACCATCACTGCTTCTCTATGTTAACCTTCCACAGACAGAAACTTGAAGGTTGAGTAGCTGTGCAGGACTTCCTGCTGGACACACAGATGTCTGTTAACAGACAGACTCACCGAGAGTTCAGTCCTACGGAACAGTTCTACCTCATCCTACCACTTATAACCGAGTGGTGTGAGGGCTCCTTTGCTGCACGCGTGAATGCCTGTGACTTCCACAGTAAGAGCTGCCACTGGCACGGATCCTACAGTTCCCAGTGAGCACGGAGCTCCCTCTTACTCTTTCAACTGCTTATCAGCAAGTTGTTGTGGCAATAACTGAAATTATTTAATATGTGAGAAATAAAGGAAAAAAATTCGAGCGAGGCTAAGGAGACAGCTCAGTGGGTAAAGTGCTTGCTGCATAAACAAACACCTGAATTTGGCTTCCCAGTACCGTTAAAATGTATAAATATAGGCTGGAGAGATGGCGTAGAGGTTAAGAGCATTGGCTGCTCTTCCAGAGATCCTGAGTTCAATTCCCAGGAACCACACAGTAGCTCAGAACCATCTATAATAAGATCTGGTGCCCTCTTCTGGCATGCAGGCACACATGCACATAGAACACTGTTTACATAATAAATAAATCTTAAGAAAGAAATGATAACCTTGGCTGGGAGAGTTGGCTCAGCAGGTAGAAGTGCGTGCAGCACAGGCCTGATGCCCAGAGTTCACAGGTCCAGACCTCATGTAAGAAGCCAGGCTACCTTCTCATCTCCACACAGATAACAAAAACAAACAAACAAACAAACAAACAAATATTAAAGAAAAAAAGCTGGAAGTGTCAGTAAGCACCTGTAACTCCGAGGTAGAAGGCAGAATCAGTCAAAAGCCTGGGGCTTTACTGGTCAGCAAGTCTACCTGAACTCTACCTTTGGCCTCCACCCACCCATGTCAGGGTGGGACCCCCATACACACACATTTTAGTACTATGAAGACATCTCAACTTGATTTATGTCATGAGCTTAGGAAAATGAACTGAAGCCTCAAACCTTTCTCTAGGGACATGATAGGAACCACTTCTCCAAGGTACGGGCAGAAAAGAACTTTTATCTTCTTGGAATGTGATAAAGTATCAGAAGATGTTAAAAATTAACCACAGACCTGTATATCCTACACATAGAGTCTAGGGTGAAAGTTGAAGTACTTTCAAAAATTTTGACCAAGGATAAGTCACTCACAAAACAGTAGCTTCATTATTCATTTTCTCAGTTACAGAAAGTTCAAAAGCAGGCAAATCCAAGCTAGTGAGGAGCAGCAATGTAGACAGAAGGCAGGGTGGTGTTGGGACAGCACGGGGAAGACTGCTGGCTGTTTCTGAGTCACATCTTAGAACTGGGATAGTGGCTATATAAAGTATTGCTCTGTTAAAAAGCTTACCTATCCCGAGTCTATACAGACTTCAATAAAAACTAACTTAAAATAGGCCCACCTCCACTCCCACAATGCCTTCTTACTGAGTCCTAAAGCAGCCTTAGCTTCTGGAGGCTGCTGTAGGAAGAGAGCTGGAGCCAGTCCTACATACAGCTTCCCGTTCAGACAAGGGTCAACCTCTACTACTATGCTCCTCATCTCAAACTGCTTTTTAAAAGACAAGGCACGTGTTCGCAAATCCAACTCAAATCTTTATACTGTAGCACATGTGCCCAATCACTGGAAGGTGTTTTTTCTGTGCAAGTCTGCAGCTTGTGGACTTACATATCCCGTGTGTCAGTTACAGCATTGTCATGGGCCAATTTAAATGGCCAAAAGCATTTGCCCCAAGACTTTTGACCTACAAAGCCACTTCAGTATTTTTTGAACTAAAACCTTATTTTTCAACTTTAATACTGTTTCCAGTAGTTCACTTAGCCAATACAAATCTAAATATGAGTCATTAGGAATCACTATTTCACAAGTACAAATATTTAACCAAAGTGAATAATACCATTAAATTTGTGTACCACAGAAAAAAAGCTTTCTCAAAACAGATATGTTTGTGTGTGTATGTGGCTTGTGAATGATTATGAACGTGTGTGTGTGTGCGCCTATACTTATGTGCAAAAATCAGAAAACCTTGGTTGCCATTCCTCAGCTTTAGGAATCTTATTTTGTTTTTAAAGATTTATTTATTTTATGTATATGAATACACTGTAGCTGTACAGATGGGTGTCAGCCTTTATGTGGTTCCTGGGAATTGAATTCAGGACCTCTGCTTGCTCCGGCCAACCCTGCTTGCTCAGTCCCTGCTTGCTCCAGCCCAAATACTTATTTATTATTATAATTAAATACATTGTAGCTGACTACAGACACACCAGAAGAGGGCGTCATATCTCATGGATGGTTGTGAGCCACCATGTGGTTTCTGGGATTTGAACTCAGGACCTTTCAGAAGATCAATCAGTGCTCTTACCCGCTGAGCCATCTCACCAGCCCCACATCTTATTTTACTTAGAGACCTTTTTTCAAAAAAGGATTTTATGTGTTCTGTGTGTATATCTGTGCACCACATGAACATCTGATGCTCACAGAAGTCAGAAAAGGGTGTCAGATCCCCTGGTACTGGAGTTTGAATGGTTCTGAGATACCATGTGTGTGCTGTGAACTGAATCCAGGTTTTCTGCAAGAGAACAGTCTTGGCTGCTGAGCCATGTTTCCAGCCCCTTGTGTTTTTGTTTTTTGAGACAGAGTCTCTCTGGCCTGGAACTTTCCAACAGTCTAGGCTGGTTAGCTAACAAGCTGTCTCTTCTTCCTCAGCGCTGTAACTACAAGCACATGCCACAGCACTCAGCTTTGTCTATAAGGGCCCGGGGATCTCACTCAGGTCCTCCTGCTTCCAAGGCAAGCATTTTACCTACAGAACTACTCCCTAGAGCAGACAGCAGCCACCAGGGTATAAATTGCAAAAAAGCATCTCTCCCAAACAAAGACCACTCCATTAAATTCCCAAGTCTCTGTGCCACTGTTGTAAGGAAAAGATAAAAGCGTCCGCTCTACCTGCTGCTGAACAGCTTGCATTTTCTCACCCAGTGCATCTATGGTGTTTTCCATACAAGAGCCTGGCCTATTACATGTGTCTTTGAGAAACAATAGTTGCTTGAGACATTCAAGTTAGATTTGTTTTTTTTCCAAATAAATTCTGAAATTCAAGGGATTACTTGTTTATAATATCTACCAGGGTGCATGCTGATATACACCTCTCTTGTCATATAGACTCAAACAAATATTTTTATGTATTTAAAATGAAGAACTGACAGACTGTTTGCTTGTTCTTTTAAATGATTTTTTAATTTTTATTTTATGTGTATGAGTCTCTTGCCAGTTGTGAGCCTGATGCCCACAGAGGCCAGAAGCTCTTAATCACCGAGCCACCTCGCCAGCCCCTTGGTTTTGTCTTTAAGCCCCCCTTCTCAGCATTCTTATCCTCCTACAATCCCTCAGGAGCTACACTATCAGAACATGTCACTGATTTCAATTACACTGGCCAGATGATATAATTGCTGAGGCCCTACCTTCTGAAAAACACTTTGTCAAGATAAAGTTTCAACAGTAAGTCCCTAAATTTGACTAAAGGTTGGCTCTACCTTATGTAAAAGCAAGCGTAGTTTGTTTCCAGATTTTGACACTAGATAACACTATTTAAGGGCTCTGGAATGTATTGCTCCATAACTAACTTCTATGGCACTGGCAGAGGTCTGTGAGGGGCAGCAAAAGCCAACTCTAAAAACTGATGCTCCTGTTAAATGTGCACAGTCCTCAACCCTGTCAACAGAATATGTAAACTATGTAAAATAGTTATGAGGTGGGAAGCTATGTCATACTTTGTCACAATGATCATGTCACCATTGATGACAAAGCCCCACTACTTGGCTGGACATTTCATCAAACCCCGCCATGTTCACTTATTCTTCAAGACTTACAGATGAAGGACTCTTGCATTATTAGAACTCAGAATAGCCAACATGTCCCTGTCAGACTCAAACTGGTACCCATAAAAATCACTGACTGCTATATTAAGAATGAGAGAGTGGCTGATCTATTATTTCACTAAGCCAGTTTTGCATAGCATACAACTGAAAACAGTGAGATGCTTATAGCCAAACCCAATGGCAGCTTAGTAGTCCATGTTTTTATAGGAACTGGATGTTAAAGCTGGTTATGGTTGACTCAAACGATGGTGTCAAAACGTTTGCTGCTCCAAAGGAAAAGGGAGGGGTCCACGTGTGGTTCCCTTTTTATGCTTTGTCTGAGAGTCCAGGTGGGTTTTTCTCTTGGTGCCATCTTACTTCACTGAGAAAGCTAGCCCCACACGGAGCAGTTTACAAAGAAGTAGGGAATGGTTGGCAGGGAGTGCAGAGCTCAGCTTTGATCATAGCTGCAGGCCCTACCTGCTTCAAAAGACCGCAACCACACAGCTCTCCCATTCCCTTGCTCAAAACCACAAGAAATCAGCTGTGATAAGCTGACAGGCAAAACATTACACAAGCTACTGACCCTGCTGCAGGCAGGGAAGAGCTGCCTCTGCTTGACTTTGATTTTCCTAAGCCTGAGCCTCAGGGAGAGGCAATAGGACTTTCTTCTTGCCTAGTGCTCCCGATGGCAAGGTACATTCAGACAGTGCCTGGAGGAATACCAACTGTAGAAGAAAGGGAAATAAATAAACAAAACAAGAACACAGGCTAAATGCAGAGGCAAGCTGTCGTCAGCAGCCAGAATGAAAGATCATAGCACCATTCAAAGGCAACCGCGTTTTACTGGCTTTTGCTAAAGCACACAGGGCTGGGGGCCCCAGCAGTGATCTTCCTCATGTTGCTGTCCTGCTGTGTGAAGCAACTATACACTATAAGCCTTGCTTGTGCATTTTTTTTTTTTTGTTCTTATTGTTTAGTGTGCATTCAAAGAATCAAAGAGCAATAGAGCCTCTTCATGTTTGGCTAGGGAACTAGACACTGAACAATGACAAGCAGCAGTTTTTCCTATAACACATGCATTCAGGTTATTCCCTAAACTGCACAGCCTCTTTGAGGCTAATGGCCAGCCACACTGTGCCTTTACAACACAGCTCAAAATGAACCACCAGGCTGGCTGCTACAACCTTGGTCTGGTTCCTCTAAGTCCTCTAGAATCCTGGTGTGGTTTCCAAACCCATTTCATTCTAATGTGACTACTACTACCAACCAGGTGCCACAGGACCAAGTACCCAGGATTTGCTAGGCCCTGACAATCCAGAAGTGCCAGAGGCTTGCCCAATCACAGGAAACTGTTACTAGTATCAGAGCTCTGATCCACCAGGCCAAGGCCACAAACTGTGGCCCACAGAAAACAAACAGATGGAGTCTTGTGCGCAGGTGGAATCTGGACAGAATGGAAAGCACTTGTACCACATAATAAAGACAGCTGGCCCCCAATCCAGCCAACTGCTACCATATGAGGATGGGCCAGTAACTGCCAGAACGTCATGATTCAAGAGCAGTTATAAATCTAGACTTTCACACAAAACCTTTTAATTTTTAAGTGTTAAAACCAATTTAAAGTTTCTAAAAAACATAGAAAGAGCCACCAAATGTGACCCAAGGCAATTAGCTTATACCTTTTACATTTACTTAGCGCTTTTTCTCAACTCCCTGCCATTTTCTGTGTGCCATGACAGGATGGCCACTTCAAAAAGGCTTCTGCACCTTGTAGGACTGCCCTAACTTTCATGATGTGCTACAGGGCGGTGATGGCCCTGCCTAGCCCATCTCCCCTTCCCTTGATGTGCTAGGTCACACCCCATCTCTTCAGTTCTCTTTTCAAGAAGTTCTCTCCTTCACTAAGCCCATGGACCAGGCTGGGTGCCTGTCTCTGCATGACTGTCTTTACTATTTCCTATCCTGGGCAATGAGCTGGGGTCACCCACAAGCTCTCTAATTCTGCCCTCTATATGGCTTGTCTCTTCAACTAAAATACATGCTCTGTACAGACACTGCTTCAGAATGCAAAGTTTGTCTGGGGTTTTGTGCTCTGGAATACGCCAGAGGGATTGGCTGACCACAACCAAACAGTTAAGACCTCAGGCCCTGCTGGGGAGCGGTGGCACATGCCTTTAATCCCAGCACTTGGGAGGCAGAGGCAGGCGGATTTCTGAGTTCGAGGCCAGCCTGGTCTACAGAGTGAGTTCCAGGACAGCTAGGGCTACACAGAGAAACCCTGTCTCGAAAAACCAAAAAAAAAAAAAAAAAAAAGAAAAGAAAAGAAAAGAAAAGACCTCAGGCCCTGACATCAAACAGGCCTGGGTTGCTTGATCTCTCTAAGCTTCAATTTCTATACTTGCGACCAAGGGCTATGTTAAAATGGGATATAACCCAAAGGCCTATGCAGCCCATGAGAATAAGAAAAAGAATATATATAAAGCACTGAGCCAAAAGCCTGGCATGTAGTAAGCACTTGACAAATGTTTGTTGTTACCATTATGGACAGATCCCACTGTTAAGCCAGCATGGCATCAGCACAGCTTGGTTGTTAGTAAGCATTTATTGACCACTTACACTGTATGCCTAACTCCCCTATTTTAGGGATGGCTGATGAGCAGAGTTTAAGTGGCTTGTCTATGGAAACAGCAGAGGTCTGAGGACTGACAAGCTGGCTCAGAGCTTATACTCATGATGTTCATGGCTTTGCTACAGTAGTTGCAGTGGCAAGAGGTAACTTTGTGATCTCAGTCTTCCCAAACTGAATGCAGGACTGGCTTCGTGAACCACAGCTTACATCAAGAGCTACCGTGGGCCTGACTGTGGCTCACGAGTCTTAAGGATGGAGGAGTATGCTTCTGTCAGTCTGACTTGGGTTCTTGGTTTGATGAATAAACTGAGGATGAGAAGAAAAGGGAAACATAGCCAGAAACTACTATAAAACTACAGTTATCATGTGGGGCAAAACTGTAATAGAGATTAACTGATGACAAAGATGTCTTGCTGGTTACATGAAACAACTGGAAAGGAATCAGAATGATGTGTGCTCCAGTATCCATGAAGAAAAAAGCAAAGAAAATATGAGACCAGAAGTGATGAGCCCAAAAGTTGTTGGAAGTCACAAAATTGAGGCCGCCTGGTGGGCTAGTCTAAACCCAGGATGAGACAATCTCCTATGTATGGTCTCTTGATGGTCAAGACTGGAGTATGGGGGGCTGTGATTGTAAAGTTGACCAGACTTACATTTGACCTGACTGGAGAGATTGAATTTAGCTTGGCAGAAGGCAGCCCAGTTCCAATCTCAGCTTTCTTCATTCAATATTCCATTAACATCTTAAGTAAAACAGAATGTTCATTCTAACTTTTTCAAACAAGAAACTCTCATCTAAGTCTTCAGTTTTCCAATGACTGACCTTATACCTGGCATACAGAAGAGCTCTACAAATGATTACTGGTGAATTTCCAGAGTCACATTTACCACAGGACCCACCTATGACACTATGTCAGGAAGCAAGAAATACAGACTTGGATTAGAGGAAAGGCATGGGGACTTAAAGGAAGGATTTACATGAAAGAGTGGATAGGAAGAACCGAAAGGACTTAGTGATTGGTTCAATATGGATCTGGGAATCAAAGACAGGAACACATGACTGAGATGAGCCAAACACCATAACCTATTTAATGAGGACCAAAGACCAGAACATCTAAAGAGTCACAAGTTATTAACGGATTTCAGCTTTACATCATACGCTCAAAGTATAATTTTCAAATACACAAAAGGCAAGGTTTTGTAAGGATATTTGAATTTAATACAAATCAGTTGTCTAAAGTTTACTAAAACAAATGTTTACAAAAAGTAAATCCATTAAGAACAAAAGAAAATAGATCAGCCAAACAGTAATTAAAGAACTGGAACGGGACATGATGTACACGTTCATAATCCAAGCACCATGGAGGCTAAGGCAGGAGCATCAAAAGTTCAAAGTCAGCTTGGGCTATATAGCAAGACTTGGCTTCAAAAAAAAAGAAGAAAGAAATAGAGCTGGGCCAGCCACACTATTAGCAGACAAAACAGTGAGACAAAAGCTACTATTAGTGATAGAAAGATCACAACATAATGAACATTGAGCTCATCAGAGAGATGTAACAATTATAAACTATTATCACCAGCAACACATCTCTCCATAAAGTAAAGGCTGACAAGTCTAAGGAAAACAGACAAGCCTGCCAACACAGTAGGACATTTCTGCACACCTTTTCCAGTTCCTAACCGACAGATGCAACAGTCAAATCAGTGAAGATAAAAGAAAGCAAATCATCCAACTGACAAGCTAGTTCATTTGTGTGTTAAGACACATAGAACACGGCAGCTAACAACCAGAAAATAAACACTGTTTTGAATAAAGCTGAAAATTTACAAAAACCTACTATATGCTATAGAAAACTAATCTTAATCAATTTCCAAAGAATAGCCTCACAATTCTTTGACACAAACAGAACTGAACAAAGTTAATAGCAAACACAGTAAATCTAAGTCAGTATGTTTAGAAAGGAGAAACCCTACACATTGTATGAATAAAACCAGCAAATATTTAGAATTGAATAATAATGAAAATTCAGTGATTTTAAAGCCTATAAGGTAACTAAAAAGCAGAAAGTTGGAAGGAAACATATAGTCTTAAATAAAGCAGGACTTTATGTAATTAGTTAGTAAGTGTTAATATGAGAGGCCAAGGAGGGAAATAAAGCAGAATAAATCCCACAATGACACAGATAAAGGCTGAAAGCGATCATATAAAGACTGCACTGCCTGGTTTTGTGTGTCAACTTGACACAGGCTGCAGTTATCACAGAGAAGGGAGCTTCAGTTGGGGAAGTGCCTCCATGAGACCCAGCTGTGGGGCATTTTCTCAATTAGTGATCAAGGGGGTAGGGCCCCTTGTGGGTGGTGCCATCTCTGGGCTGGAAGTCTTGAGTTCTATAAGAGAGCAGGCTGAGCAAGCCAGGAGGAAGTAAGCCAGTAAGGAACATCCCTCCATGGCCTCTGTATCAGCTCCTGATTCCTGACCTGCTTGAGTTCCAGTCCTGACTTCCTCTGGTGATCAACAGCAACATGGAAGTAAGTCAAATAAACCCTTTTCTCTCCAAATTGCTTCATGGTCATGATGTTTGTGGAGGAATAGAAACCTTGACTAAGACAAAGACAACAAAAGTAAACAGGATCAACTAAAAAAGCATCAATACATGAGGCAAATACCCCCTCCTTCTCAAAGCGTATCTTACAAACAAGCAGAACAATATGAGAGCAAGTACAGGCACCTTGAATGTAAAACCAGACAATTTCAGACAAGTGGAAAAGATACCTACAAAGGGTAAAATAACTTTATGCCAGAAAACTTGAAAATCCTAGGAAACAGACAAATCTCTAGAGAATTAGAATCTATTGAAACTGAACCCAAGATTACAACAGGACTTTCAGTAAGATGGAAGAGCAGAAGCTGCCTCTGTGAGGGCAAGTCAAGAAGTTACAAATGAGAAGAAATTAATCTTATCCCAAAGAGAGAAATAGAAAAAAAAAACAACCCAAAAAGAAACCAAAACCAAAACCAAACAAACAACCCTCAGACGGTGAAGGAGGAAGTAAAATGATGCTGGATAGGAGCAGGAATGGATGAGCAAGGCAGAGAGATGAAAGCCCGGTGGAACCTTGGGAGCAGCTACCTGGCTCAGGGAACATTCACAGGGTGGGGAACCTCAGCCTCAGTCTGTCCCAGGAAAGCAGATGTGGAAAACAGACCTAAAGGTGCAGGCAGCAGAAGATTCAAGGTGAGACATCATAAAGAATGATAATTGTGCCTGGTGGTCTAAGCCTGAGGCCAGTAGTAGATCTCAGTTAGGACACTGTACTTCTTCACTGGAACACAGCCCAAGAATTCCAAAGTTCCAAACACCATACCCACAGTGTCATTTCTCCACTGCTACTACTGACCTCTGCCTTTATTGATCTCAATCCTACGGCTGCTTCTCATGTGTTCAACATACTTGGTTTGGGAGACACCCCTCAGCTAAAACATTAGGGGCCTTGGAGGATAAGAACATCTTCCTAGACTACATAAGGCAAAGCTAAGCACGACAGAGACCCCAATACACTTTTCTATTACTGTGTTTATTATTATTTTATACACTCATCAACCAAGCCAACTTATAACAGAAAAAGCTTATTTTTGGCTTATGATCCCAGAAGGTTGGGGGCCAGCATGGCAGCAGGCAGGAAAGGTGGAGTTGGAAGTTGGGAGCTGAGGGGCTCATGTTTCCAAATATAAGCCAAAAGCAAAGAGATTGAACTGAGTATGAAGCATGGCTTTAAAATCTCGAAGTTCATCCTGGGGATGGACTTCCTCCAGCAAGACTACACCTCCCATATCTACCCATACCGAGTGGGGATCTAGTGTTCTAACTCCTGAGCATGTATGGGCCATTCTTATTCAAACCAGCATATAAGGGAAACCGCAAGTGTGAAGACAGCTGTGGTGGACGGCAGACACTGGGCAACAGCTAAACCGAAGGACAGATGAGAACCCACAGGATCAGCTGACCCCATCTACTCAGTGCACACACCCACAGGCTCCAAGTTTTGAGGGGTCAAAAAGAAGCTCCAACACAGCACCCCACTTGGGTTTCTTTCATTTCTAATGTTTAGGAGGGTTTTTGCTATTCTGTATTCTAAAAGAGATCCTATATGTTATCCCCTTTCATATACCCGTTTAGTTCTTTTCCATTTAGGGAAGCACTTTTCCTTTCTGCTGGCTTCTTCCCTACACTCTGCCTTCTTTATGTTTAGTAGTATCTTTACCTTATCAGCTTTACAAAATTACTTTCTCTAATGGTGTCTTATCTATTTATTCCCTTTCTTATATTTACCTACTTTTGTTTCTGAACTTCCTCACTATGAATCTTCTTTGGGTACGCACTCCCTCCCCCATCTCTTGCTCTTTTCTCTTCCTTTCTGTATCATTTGTCTTCACACCCCTCCTTTCTCCTTTAACCTACTTAATTTTGCATCTCCTCTTTCTCTTCCCTTCCTAGTCTCTTTCCTAAAGACAAGATCTCACTACTTAGCCCTGGCTGGTCTAGCACTTGCTATGTAGACCAGGCAGGCCTTAAATTCATAAAGATCTTCCTATGTCTGTCTCCCCAGTGCTGGGGTTAAAGGTATGAGCCACCACATCAGCCTTCCTGGCCTACTTTCTATATCTCGTTCACTTACTATTTCCACACTTAAGTAATCCTTTATTTCAAAGCACATTCTATAATAGGTTTGGCCATTTTAAGTTCTATGGTCAGTGGTGATGTATGGGGGGAGGTGTTATAATTTACCTGAGCACATTTATCTTGCATGGTGTGATGTTGCTGCTGTTGACACAGCAGTTTTTCTCCTATGTTGAGTGATGCTGAAGACTGAACCTTCGAGAGCAGACAAGATTGAAACCTGAAGAAGTGCAAGGCACATGTAGCATAGCAATGCGAGACAGGGAAAGCAAGGCCACTCTCCACGTACTGACATCAAAGACACCAGACAAAGGCCGAATGAAGATTTCAAAAGTCAAAGAGAATACCGACAACAGATGAATTCATCCAGGGCCCAGAGAGGAAAGCCAGTAGCTGAGGAAAAGTTAGCATAAAGGGTCAGAACAGCAGCAATTCAGATAAAAGCATTAGCAACAGGGTAAGAAAAGTCAGTAAAGATGGCAAGGATGTGGAGAAAGAGGAACACTCCTTCATTGCTGGTAGGATTGCAAGCTGGTACAACCACCCTGGAAATCAGCCAGTCAGTTCCTCAGAACATGGGATATAGTACTACCTGAGGACCCAGCTATACTACTTCTGGGCATATACCCAGAAGATGCTCCAACATGTAATAAGGACACATGCTCCAACATGTTCATAGCATCCTTATGATAGCCAGAAACTGGAAATTACCCAAATGTCACTCAACAGAGGAATGGGTACAGAAAATGTGGTACATTTACACAATGGAGTACGATCAGCTATTAAAAATGATGAATTCATGAAATTCTTAGGCAAATGGATATTCTAGAAAATATCATCCTGGGTGAGGTAACTCAATCACAAAAGAACACACATGGTTTGCAATCACTGATAAATGGATATCAGCCCAAAAGCTCCAAATACTCAAGATACAATTCACAGACCACATAAAGCTTAAGAAGAAGGAAGACCAAAGTGTGGGTGCTTCAGTCCTTCTTAGAAGGAAAACAAAATACTCACAGGATGTTGGGCTCTATTTGGCCCTGGTTTGGGCCTTGAGGACAAACCTGAGCCTGGCTAGAGTTTTGTAAACCGTCTCAGTCACTTCTGTACTGCAATGACTCAGCATAACCTGCTTAAGCCTGCCTTTGCCTAGCTCTTGCTGACATAGACTAACTGTTGGTTCCCTTACTCACCCCTCCCCTACATCATCTCACCTCAGCAGAAAACTCCGCCTCCTCTCTCAGCCCTTTATAAAGAAAAGATTGATACAATAAAATGAGTTCCTGCTTGGACAGACTCCCGACTCGAGGTGGTTATTCTGGTTATTCTCCAGAGGCAGGAGATCCTAGTCACTCACCATCCCGCTCAGCCCGGAGAGGGAGAGGAGAGGGGGAGGGGGAGGGGGAGGGGGAGGGGCTCGGCTGGACCAGGTTCTCTCTCCCTCTCTTTCGCCAGGTTCTGCCCGGCAGGGAGCCTGCCCGGCAACAGGAGCAAATATGAGATAAAGTGTAGAGCAGAGACTGAAGGAAAGGCCACCCAGAGACTGTCCCACCTGAGGATTCATCCCATATACAGTTACCAAACCCAGACACTATTGTGGATGCCAAGAAGTTCATGCTGACAGAAGCCTGATATAGCTGTCTCCTGAGAGGCTCTGCCAGAGTCTAACAAATACAGAGGCGGATGCTTGAGGCTAATCACTGTACTGAGTGCAGGGTCCCCAACAGAGGAGTTAGACAAAGGACTGAAGGAGCTGAAGGGGTTTGCAACCCCATAGGAAGAACAACAATATCAACCTACCAGAGGCCCCCCCCCCCCCACCACCTAGGGACTAAGCCATCTACCAAGGAGTACATATGGCTCCAGCTGCATATGTATCAGATGATGGCATCAATAGGTCCTTGGTCCTATGAAGGCTCGATAGATGCCCCAGTGTAGGGGAATTGATGGCAGGGTGGTGGGAGTGGGTGAGTGGAGGAACATCCTCAAAGAAGCAAGGGGAGGGATAGGGGGTTTCCAGGAAGGGGGGGGGGGCTGGGAAAGGGGATAACATTTGAAATATAAATAAAGAAAATATGCAATAAAAAAAGTAATTAAAAAAAGAAAATTCGGGCTGGCGAGATGGCTCAGGGGGTAAGAGCACTGACTGCTCTTCCAAAGGTCCTGAGTTTGGATCCCAGCAACCAGATGGTGGCTCACAACCACCTGTAATGAAATCTGACGCCCTCTTCTGGTGCATCTGAAGACAGCTACAGTGAATTACGCCGGAGAAAGTGGGGCTGGAGCGAGAGGGCCAGCAGAGGTCCTGAGTTCAATTCCCAGTAGCCACACACATGATAGCTCATGGCCATCCATACAGCTACAGTGTACTCATACACATAGAATAAATAAAATAAATCTTAAAAAAAAAGAAAGAAAATTCAGCAAAGAAACAGAAAAAGAATGTTTTAGAAATATATTCAGTAAAATGAACCAAATAAGATGCACAGAGGGAAACATCATCAATAGACTGAACCAAACAGGGAAGAGAAGATCAAGGGTGGAGGACAGGCAAAGACATACTGCATTTTGGCACTGGTAAGAGCAAAGTGCAGAACCACATCTAGGAACTCTGGGAAGTAATCAAAGTTGAAACTTAGGACTCCATGGGAAGAAGGAACTGAGGTTAACCCTAGAGGCAGAGACCCTATTCAATAATTAAAGCACAAAGTTACACAAATCCAAAAACAGACATTTGAACAAGAAGCATTAAGAACCTCACACATGCATGGCCGGAGAAGACCCTTTCCACATTATAGCCAGTTTGAAGAAATAAAAAGCAAAAACAATATTCAAAGTGTTGAGGAGAAAACACCAACTCACCAACAAAGATAGGAATAGCAGATCTCTGGTCAGCAAGTCTTGAAGCCAGGACAGCATGGAATGATATATTTCAAGACCTGAAAGTAAACAACTGCTAGCCAAGAGTGCTATATCCAGCAATGCTATTTTTTTTTTTTTAATTAAAAGAAAAATAAGGGCATTTCAAGGCAAGCACAACCCAAGGCAGTTCATGACCACCAAGCCAGCACTGCAAAAACCATGGGAATACTATATACAGAGGAGGAAGAAAAATGGTCGCCATCACTAGACCAAAGGGAAAAATACATTTCAGGAAAGGAATGGCTGAACAAAGAAGAGGTAGGAAGGGATCTATTACGTCCAACACAGCGGCCAACGGACACCTGATGGTAATAGAGGGAAAGCAAAGAACAGACACCTGATAGTAATAGAGGGAAAGCAAAGAACAAACAATATCCCAACCAGAAAAGAGCTAGCAAGATTACAGAAATTATTAACACCTTTTAATAATAACCTTAAACGTAAATGACCTCAACCTACCAACAGAGACAGAAACCTTCTTGAGTAGGCTAAATCACCAGGTACATCCTCCTATTGCCTCCTAGAAACCATCTTATACAAACTGAGTGAATGGAAAACCACCTACCAAGTGAATTCAAATAATTTAAGAAGTTGGCATAGCTATTCTGATATCTGACAGAATAGACTTTAGACCAATATTATCCAGAAGACATGAAGAAGGCCACTATACATTAATAAGGAGAGCTATTTCATAAAACAAACAATAACGGACACAGGTCGGATAGGTCCTAACAAAATACTAGTGGGTGATTCAATATCCAACTCTAATCTCTGAATAGGTCATTCAATTGAAAAAACAAACCCAATAAAGAAACCCCAGAGTTCAACTATAACATAGGCGAAGGGGTTTAACAGATATCTACAAAACATTCCAACCAACGGGAGCAGAATACCTATTCTTCCCAGCAGCTAAGCTTTCTAACAACAGACTGCATTCTAGGCCATGAATCAAGTCTTAAGAAACACAAAACAATCAGGACAAACCCATCTTATCAGTTCACAGTACAACAAAACTACAAACCAAATAGCAAGAAAATCTACAAAAACCACACAAATATGTGGAGACTGAACAACACAGTCCTGAATGACCAGTGGGCCAAAATGTTCTAGAACCAAAGGAAAATGAAAGCAGAGTTTTCCAGAGCCTTCAGTGCACAAGCAAGGAATCCACCACCCCACCCTCTCTAGTTTTTAGAGACAGGGTTTCTCTGTGTAGATCTGGACCTAGACGTCCTGGAGCTCCTTCTGTAGACCATGAACTCATCGATCCTCCTGCCCTCCTGCCGCTGCTTCCCAAGTGCTGGGATTAAAGTGTGCGTCAATTAGGCCTGGCCAGGCAGGGAATTTTTTAGAGGAAAGCTTCTAGTTATAAAAGCTTATGTTTAAATGAAACAAAACAAAACAGACCAGAAAGACTTCAAGTAGTCTTAAGATTCACCTCACCTCCAAGTCACAGAAAACATGATCAATAAACCCCAAAGCAGCCGACAGCAAGAAACAACAGAGTGGGCCAGAAATGAACAAAACGGAGTAAATAGATATACAGAATCAAAGAGTTAGTTCTTTGGAAAAAACAAAAATAAAACAATAACCTCTAGCCAAATAAATCCAAAGAAAGAAAAAACTTGATAAAATTCGAGATGAAAGAAATGGTTTTTACAGTTTCCAATAAAATACGGAAAATCATTAGGGAGTATTTTGAAAATTTATGGTTCAAAATCTGTGAAGTTTAGAAATAAATGGGTAATTTCCTAGGTATATATGACCTACTAAAATTAAGAAGATATAAACAAACAGATCTACAACACTCAACAAGACTGAAGCAGAAATAAAAAGCCTCCAACAATATAAAGTCCAGGACTGAATGGACTGACCAGTGGTGCTTACTGAACCTTTAAAAAAGAGCAACACCAAGTTTCCTAAACTGTTCCAGAAAATAGAAAGGCAAAGACAGCATTAATAGCAGTTTATAAAGCCAGGCTTACACTGACACCAAAACTAGACAAGGAAAAAAGTAGAAAACAATAGACCTACTTTCCCAATGAACACAGGTGCTAACATACTCAATCAATGCAAACTGAATTCAAGAACACATTAAAAAGATCACACATCATGACTGGTATCATTCCCAGGATGCAAAGTTGGCTCAATATACACAATTCAGCACATAGGCAGATTTAAGGAAAAAAACTACACAATCATCTCAATTATTCACAAAAGGCCTTCAACAAAATTCAGCATCCTTTCATGATCTAAAATCCCTGAACAAACTAGAAATAGATGGAACGTAGCTCAATAAAATAAAGGCTAATAAAATACACCCACAGCCCATGTCATGCTAAGTGGGGAAAAACCAAGAACATTTCCTCTGCAGTCTGAATGAACTATGGTGCCTACACTTCCCACTCATACTCAGAATTAGTGTTTAGAGTCTTAGCTACTGCAGGAAGACAAGAGAAGGAAACAAAGGGCACACAAACAGGGAAGGAAGGGGTTAATTTATCTGTCTGAAGATATATGAACATATAATTAAAGGGACCTATAAGCTTTACCAGAGAGTTCTTAGATCTCACGAACACATTTAACAAAGTAGCAGGGTACGAAATTGATACAGAAGGCAGCAGCTTTTCTATATATCAATAGTGAACTTACCAAAAAATAAATTGGGGAGTGGAGGTGGAAATCTCTTTCACAGCAGTTTAAAAACAAACAAACAAACAAACAAACCAACCAACCACTAAAGACCTGTGAAAAAGCCAGTTGGGAACCTACAACTATAGAAGCTTCCTAAAATATATAATTATACACATGTAGGATGAGTTTAAATGGGATCATCCTAAAATTGGGGGGTAGGAGGGAACAATGCCCCTTTTAGACACCATAGGCTATCAAAACAAACAAACAAACAAACAAACACACACAGTGCTAGGAATGGTGTACTGGTTGGTTTCTGCCAACCTGACACAAACCTAGAAATATTTGGAGGGAGGAAGCTCAATTGAGACAAACGTGGCCATCCAGATCGCCTACAGGCAATGGGTCTGTAGGGTATTTTCCTTGATTAGTAATTGATGTGGGAGGGCCCGTCCATGAGGAGGAGCTGGGGTGCATGTTTTTGATACCATTGTCAAAACTTCAATGGCTATAACTGTTGACTTCTGGGTTCTTTGTTTCATTTGTATGCATGTGTGTAATCTACGTGAAGTTTTTTGCTTTGTTTTGTTTTTTGTTTGTTTTTATTTTTGTTTTGTTGCCCCCCCCCCCC
>JADRCD010204661.1:4779-30576 GCA_019843815.1 Montemys delectorum | reverse complement strand
CACACACACACACACACACACACACACACACACACACACATATACACACGAATAAAATTGTACTTAATACCTGAATTTGAGGATAACTGACACTTTAAACTATAATAGCCCATGAATATGGTGTATCTGTTTATTTTGGTATTCTGTTTTTCTTAAATTTTTGAAGCTCTTGTATAGTCTTGTATAGTCTTTAATTGTCTTCTTGTTATTATTGATTTAGTGTATTAAAACTCATTTAAAATGGAACTTTCAATGATTCATTGCTGTATATAAAATGTAGTTATCTTTGTGTAACATATTTGAATCACTGATTTAGCTAAATTTACTAATTAACCATAGTAATGTATCTGCAAGTCCTTTTGCATTTTGTATATATACAATCATATAAGTTGTATATGATGATATTTTTCCCATTTATAATCCCACACATTTTTCTTATTTTATAACATTGCTTTTATCATTTAATATAAGGTCTAAAACATTACCAAACGTATATTCAATTTTTATCCTCTTTTCTAACAACTTCTAAAATTCTTGGAATTTTCTGAGTGGCGAGAAGCTATTGTATGCTAAGGCAGTTGGCACCTGCGGGACCCTAGAGAGCTTCAAGAATGGGATTGATCAGAAAGGCTAAGGCAGGGTTAGATAGTGAAGATCTTCAGCTTGTAAATTCTATTGATGGGGAGGCACCAAAGTTTGATCATCATTGTCAGTGCCCTAATGATGACAGAGTAATGAATCGCCAGTAAAACTCCAGAAAGAAAAGGTTCAAGGAGCTTCCAGAAAGCTGAGCATATTCCAGGAGCACAGGCAGGTCTCTGAAGGAGTGTGGAAGCTCCCTGTGCTGTCAGCGGCTCGTCCATAGCCTCTTTGATTTCTATGGACTGTGTTAGCCCAATAGAGGTAGTATCTACGACTTGCCGCTGGAGTCAGAAGTGGAGGCATGCTTCTGGGGCTGAGTTCTCAACCTTGTGGGATATGATGCTATCTCCAGCAGATAGTGTCAGAAAGGAACTGAGTTGGTGTCTTCTGGAGAACTGTTTGGTTGGCTGTGGGGAAAACCCTTCCCTGCAGGCATCAGAACTGTGGCACTGAGTGTGAGTGCATGGTAGAAAATGACTTTGGTTTCTCTGTCTCATTTAGAGCTGAAGTGATGTGGGTTAATGTCCTTGTCTTGTTTCTCTTGGAAAAGCTTTCCATTTTTTTCACTGTTAAATGTGAGTTTTGACATTGAAGAAACTTATCTCTAATTACAAAATAAGGTCTCAGTTTCACTAAGATTTTCCTGTGTCTGTTGCTATAGATTTTGCCTTTGTCCACTTAATTTAGTAAGTCACATTGGTCCATTGGTCTGTGTTAAAATAACCCTGCATCCTTTTGATAACCCCAGCTTGTTTATAGCACACGGTCCTTCAAGTATTACTGTATTTGATGATAGCTCGTTGACAGTATGTGAACTGCTTATAGACTAGTCTATAAAGCCGTCTTTCTCGCTCTGTATGTGTTAAGGTTTGGCTCTTAAACGTTGTCAGAGAATTTCTTCCTTTTTATTCTCTAAGCATGTTTGAGGTAGAGTGATATTTTTCAAATATTTTGAAGAATTTAATGCTAAAGATATCTGGGACTGAAGTTTTCCTAGTGGTAAAACTTTTATTTAAATTAAATTTACTAGGACTGGCTAGATGGCTCAGTGGCTAGGAGCCTGTGGTATGCTCTTGCAGAGGGCCAGAAGTCAGCTCCCAGCACCACATCAGGTAACTCAAACCATCTGGAAAGTCTAGTTTCAGGAGACCTAACACTCTCTGTGGCCTCAGTGGGCACTGTATACATGTGGTACATATAAACTCTCTCTCTCTCTCTCTCTACACACACACACACACACACACACACACACACACACACACACAACAATTCATGTAATTCTTCTTACTCTTGATTATTTTCAAAAAGACTATTTTACTTAATGTAACAACACAACATTGATTATATTAACTTTAATTTTAATTTTTGTTATTAACTGGTTCTTGATAAAAATCTTGCCAGCTGCTTACCAATCTTATTGTTATATTTAAAGGACTAACTATGGCTTTGATGATTTTGGTTTTTTTTTTTTTCTGTTATGTTTAAAAGCTGTTTGCTTTTTAGCTTTTGTTTTTGTTTTGAGGCAGGACCTTGCTAAGTAGCCCTGGCTGGCCTAGTAGTTCATTGTGAACCCCCAGCCTCAGCCTCCCAAATGCCATGATCCTAGACAATGTGGCACTTTGCCAAGCTCAACATCCCAATTGTTGTTATCAATATGCATACCATTGGTTCTCAGGTGCCCTTGTCCCTAATGGTCACATCTAAGGCTCTGTGTTCCTCCTTACATACAGCTGCAACTGGATTCCAGCAGCTTTAAGCTGTTGTTCACATTAACACTTCAGATGGATTCCTGTTTTCTTGGTTTTGTTTTGCTTTTCTTGAGATACTCCTACTCCACAGCCCAGGCTGCCCTGGCACTCCTGGCAATCTTCCTGCTCCACCTCCTCGTCCTGTCCTCCATGCTGAGATTACAGGTGTGAGCCACCCTGCCTGGCTAGGAGTGCCTCCTTTGCTTACTTAGTTACTCTTGTGCTGCTGAGGACTTAACCTAAGCATATTGGGCGAGTGCCCCACCGTTTAGCTCTTCCTCCTGCTCTCACTGGCTCTCCACCTCCTGCTTCTCTCCTCCCTATCTTCTTTCTTACAATCCATGGGTTATTTCAATTTTGTACTTAGTGATTCATAAACTTACATGTGGTTATTGATTTGTATCATCATTTTGCTGTGGCCAGGAAATATATTCTGAGTCATTTTAAACCTTTGAAATGTGTTACAGCTTGCTTAGTGCTGATATTGCGGTCTTACGAAACTTCCTTATGCCTCTCAAAATGCTTAGTTTGTAGTCGTTGGGTAAAGAGCATTTCAATGTGCTCTTCTTTCTAAATTAAGAACTTTAACTTATTTTTTCAAGGTCATATTCAGATACACAGTCAAGTTGAAGGCCAGCCTGGGCTACAGGAGACCCTTACTCAAGATTTTTCTTTCTTTTTTTATTTTATTTTATTTTTATTTTTTATTGGATATTTTCTTTACTTACATTTAAAATGTTTTCCCCTTTCCAGGTCTCCCCTTTGGAAACTTCTTATCCAATCTCCCCTTCCCCTGTGAGAGTGCTCCCCCACCCACCCACCCACTCCCATCTTCCTGCCCTGGCATTCCCCTACACTGGGACATCGAACACCTTCAGACCCAAGGGCCTCTCCTCCCACTGATGTCCAACAAGGCCATCCTCTGCTACATATGTGGCAATTGCCATGGGTCCCTCCATGTATATTCTTTGGTTGGTGGTCCAGTTCCCAGGAACTCCAGAGGTTTTGGCCTGTTGACAGTGTTGCTCCCTCCATGGGGCTGCAAACCCCTTCAGTTCCTTCAGTCTTTTCTCCAAATCCTCTATCAGAGACCCTGTGTTCAGTCTAATGGTTGACTGAGAGCATCCACCTCTGTATTTGTCAGGCTCTGGTAGAGCCTCTGAGGAGACAGCCATATCAGGCTTCCATCAGCAAGCACTTCCTGGCATCCGCAATAACATCCAGATTTGGTGACTGTATATGGGATGGGTCTCCAGGTGGGGCAGTCTCTGAGTGGCCTTTCCTTCAGTCTCTGCTCCATACTTTGACTCCATATTTCCTCCTGTGAATAGTTTGTTCTCCCTTCTAAGAAGCCCTGAAGCATCCACATTTTGGTCTTCCTTCTTCTAAGACTTCATATGGTCTGTGAATTGAATCTTGGGTAGTTCAAACTTTTGGGGCTAATATCCACTTATCAGTGATTACATACCATGTGTGTTTTTTTGTGACTGAGTTACTTCACTCAGGATGATATTTTCAAGTACCATCCATTTGCCTGTGAATTTCATGAAGTTATTGTTTTTAATAGCTGAGTAGTATTCCATTGTGTAAATGTACCACATTTTCTATATCCATTCCTCTGTTGAAGGACATTTGGGCTGTTTCCAGCTTCTGGCTGTTTTAAATATGGCTGCTATGAATATAGTGGAGCATGTGTTCTTATTATATGTTGGAGCATCTTCTGTATATATGCCCAGGAGTGGTATAGCTGGGTCCTCAGGTAGTACTATGTCCAATTTTCTCAGGAACCTCCGGACTCATTTCCAGAGTTGTATAGCTCGCAATCTCACCAGCAATGGAAGAGTGTTCCTCTTTTTCCACATCCTTGCCAGCATCTGCTTTCACCTGAGTTTTTGATCTTAGCCATTCTGACTGGTGTGAGGTGGAATCTCAGGGTTGTTTTAATTTGCATTTTCCTGATGACTAAGGATGTCGAACATTTCTTTAGGTGCTTCTTAGCCATTCGAGTTTCCTCAGTTGAGAATTCTCTGTTTAGCTCTGTTCCCCATTTTTAAATAGGGTTATTTGGTTCTCTGGAGTCTAACTTCTTGAGTTCTTTGTATATATTGGATATTAACTCTCTATCAGATGTGAGATTGGTAAAGATCTTTTTCCAATCTGTTGGTTGCCATTTTGTCCTATTGACAGTGTCCTTTGCCTTAGGGAAGCTTTGCAATTTTATGAGGTCCCATTTGTTGATTCTTGATCTTACAGCATAAGCCACTGGTGTTCTGTTCAGGATTTTTTTCCCCTGTGCCCATGTTTTCGAGGATCTTCCCCACTTTCTACTCTATAAATTTCAGTGTATCTGGTTTTATGTGGAGGTCCTTGATCCACTTGGACTTGAACTTTGTACAAGGAGGTAAGAATGGGTCAATTTGCCTTTTTCTGCATGCTGACTACCAGTTGAACCAGCATCATTTGTTAAAAATGCTGTCTTTTTTCCACTGGATGGTTTTAGCTCCTTTGTCAAAGATCAAGTGACTATATGTGTGTGGGTTCATTTCTGGGTCTTCAATTCTATTCCATTGATCTACCTGCCTGTCACTGTAGCAATACTATGCAGTTTTTATCTCTATTGTTCTGTAGTATAGCTTGAGGTTAGGGATGGTTATTTGCCCAGAAGTTCTTCTATTGTTGAGAATAGTTTTTGCTATCCTGGGCTTTTTGCTATTCCAATGAATTTAAGAATTGTTCTTTCTAACTCTATGAAGAATTGAGTTGGAATTTTGATGGGGATTGCACTGAATCTGTAGATTGCTTTTGGCAAGATGGCCATTTTTACTATATTAATCCAGCCAATCCACAAGCATTGGAGATCTTTCCATCTTCTGAGGTTTTCTTCTATTTTTTTCTTCAGAGACTTGAAGTTCTTGTCATACAGATCTTTCACTTGTTTGGTTAGAGTCACACTAAGATATTTCATATAGTTTGTAGCTATTGTGAAGGGTGTCCTTTCCATAATTTCTTTCTCAGACTCTTTATCCTTTGAGTATAGGAAGGCTTCGATTTGTTTGAGTTAATTTTATATCCAGCTACCTTGCTGAAGTTGTTTATCAGGTTTAGAAGTTCTCTAGTGGAATTTTTGGGGTCACTTATAAATACTTATGTATACTATCATATCATCTGCAAATAGTGATATTTTGACTTCTTCCTTTCCAATTTGTACCCCTTTGACCTACTTTTGTTGACTAATTGCTCTAGGTAGAACTTCAAGGACTATATTGAATGGGCAGGGAGAGAAAGGGCAGCCTTGTCTAGTCCCTGATTTTAGTGGGATTGCTTCAATTTTCTCTCCATTTAGTTTGATGTTGGCTACTGGTTTGGTGTATATTGTGTTTACTATGTTTAAGTATGGGCCAAGAATTCCTGATCTTTCCAAGACTTTTAACAAGAAGAGATGTTGAATTTTGTCAAATGCTTTTTTAGCATCTAATGAAATGGTCATGTGGTTTTTTTTTTCCCTTGAGTTTTTTTATGTAGTGGATTACATTGATGGATTTTCATATATTGAACCATCCCCGCATCCCTGGGATGAAGCCTACTTGATTGTGGTGAATGATAATTTTGATGTGTTCTTGGATTTTGTTTGGAACAATTTTACTGATTATTTTGCATCGATATTCATAAGGGAAATTGGTCTGAAGTTCTCTTTCTTTGTTGGGTCTTTGTGAGGTTTAGTTATCAGCATAACTGTGGCTTCATAGAACGAATTGGATAGTGTTCCTTCTGTTTTTATTTTGTGGAATAGTTTGAAGAGTATTGGTACTAGGTCTTCTTTGAAGGTCTGATAGAGTTCTGTACTAAACCCGTCAGATCCTGGGCTTTTTTTGGTTGGGAGGCTTTTAATGACTGCTTCTATTTCTTTAGGGGTTATTGAAATGTTTAGATGGTTTATCTGATCCTGATTTAACTTTGGTATTTGGTGTCTGTTTAGAAAATTGTCCATTTCATCCAGGTTTTCCAGTTTTGTTGAGTATAGAATTTTATAGTAGGATCTGATGATATTTTTTAATTTCCTCAGTTTCTATTGTTATATCTCCCTTTTCATTTCTGATCTTGTTAATTTGGATAATGTCTCTGTGCCCTCTGGTTAGTCTGGCTAAGGGTTTATCTATCTTGTTGATTTTCTCAAAGAACTAGCTCCTGGTTTTGTTGATTCTTTGTATAGTTCATTTTGTTTCTATTTGGTTGATTTCAGCCCCGAGTTTGATTATTTCCTGTTGTCTACTCCTCTTGGGTATATTTGCTTCTTTTAGGTCTAGAGTTTTCAGGTATGCTGTTAAGCTGCTAGTATGTGCTTTCTCCAGTTTCTTTTTGGGGGCACTCAGAGCTATGATTTTTCCTCTTAGCACTGCTTTCATTGTATCCTATAAGTTTGGGTATGTTGTACCTTCATTTTGATTAAATTCTAAAAAGTCTTTAATTTCTTTCTTTATTTCTTCCTTGACCAAGTTATCATTGAGTAGAGCATTGTTCAGCTTCCATGTATATGTGAGCTTTCTATTGTTTTTGTTGCTATTGAAGACCAGCCTTAATCTATAGTGCTCTGATAAGATGCATGGGATTATTTCAATCTTATTATATCTGTTGAGGTATGTTTTGTGACCGATTATTTGGTCAGTTTTTGGAGAAGGTACCATAAGGTGCTGAGAAGAAGTTATATTCTTTTGCTTTAGGATGAAATGTTCTATAGATATCTGTTAAGTCCATTTGGTCCATTACTTCTGTTAGTTTCACTGTTTCTCTGTTTAGTTTGTGTTACCATGTTCTGTCCATTAATGAGAGTGAGGTGTTGAAGTATGCCACTATTATTGTGTGAGGTGCGATGTGTGCTTTGAGTTTTAGTAAAGTTTCTTTTATGAATGTAAGTGTCCTTGCATTTGGAGCATAGATGTTCAGAATTGAGAGTTCTTTTTGGTAGATTTTTTCCTTTGATGAGTATGAAGTGTCCTTATTTATTTATTTATTTATTTATTTTGATAAATTTTGGTTGAAAGTCAATTTTGGCCAGTATTAGAATGGCTACTCCAGCATGTTTCTTGAGACCATTTGCTTGGTAAATTGTTTTCCAGCCCTTTACTCTGAGGTAGTGTTTGTCTTTGACACTGAGGTGTGTTTCCTGTACGCAACAAAAAGCTGGGTCCTGTTTACATATTCAGTCTGTTCGTCCATGTCTTTTTATTAGGGAATTAAATTCATTGATGTTAAGAGAGATATTAAGGAATAGTGATTGTAGTTTCCTGTTATTTTTGATGTTATTTTCATGTTTGTGTGGCTATCTTCTTTTGGGTTTGTTAAAAGAAGATTACTTTCTTGGTTTTTTTTAGGGTACAGTTTCCCTCCTGTGTTGGCATTTTTCCATCTATTATCCTTTGTAGGGCTGGATTTATGGAAAGATATTGTGTAAATTTGGTTTTGTCATGGAATATCTTGGTTTCTCCATCTATGGTAATTGAGAGTTTTGCTGGGTATAGTAGCCTGAGCTGGCATTTGTGTTCTTGTAGGGTCTGTATGACATCTACTCAGGATCTTCTAGTTTTCATAGTCTCTGGTGAGAAGTCTGGTGTAATTCTGATAAGCCTGCCTTTATATGTTACTTGACTTTTTCCCTTACTGCTTTTAATATCCTTTCTTTGTTTTGTGTATTTAGTGTTTTGACTATTATGTGACAGAAGGAATTTCTTTTTTGGTCCAATCTATTTAGAATTCTGTAGGCTACTTTTATGTTTATGGGTATCTCTTTCTTTAGGTTAGGGAAGTATTATTCTATAATTTTATTGAAGATATTTACTGGTCCTTTAAGTTGTGAATTTTCACTCTCTTCTATATCTATTATCCTTAGGTTTGGTCTTCTCATTGTGTCCTGAATTTCCTGGATGTTTTGGGTTAGGAGCTTTTTGCTTTTTGCGTTTTCTTTGACTTTTTGTGTCAATGTTTTCTGTAGTATCTTCTGCCTCTGAGATTCTCTCTTCTATCTCTCATATTCTGTTGGTGATGTTTGCATCTGTGACTATTGCTCTCTTTACTAGGTTTTCTATCTCGAGGGTTGTCTCCCTTTGTGTTTTTTAAATTGTTTCTATTTCCATTTTTAGATCCTGGATGGTTTTGTTCAATTCCTTCACCTGTTTGTTTGTGTTTTCTTGTAATTCTTTAAGGGATTTTTGTGTTTCCTCTTGAAGGGCTCTTAGCTGTTTACCTGTGCTCTCCTGTATTTCTTTAAGTGAGTAATTTATAACCTTCTTAAATTCCTCTATTATCATCAAGAGATGTGATTTTAAATCAGAGTCTTGCTTTTCTGGTATGTTGGGATATCCAGGGCTCACTTTAGTGGGAGTACTAGTGCCACAGGCCGGCCGATCTGGGCCTCCCTCAACCCACGGGAGAAATGGAGTCCTAGTCAGGTCGACGAGGCGTAGGTGAAGAAAAGATGGCAGAGATGACACATGAAGTATAGGATCTGAATGTATTTCTTTAAAATGGCATCAGACTTTTACAGTCATTGCAAAAGAGAAATGATAAATCTGGTGGCTTAGTAATTAAGGTACATTTAAGGCTACCTGAAACACACTGAATCTAAAGCAACAGCCATCTCCTCTGGATAGGCACTGCATTCCCCCCCCCCCCCGGGCCCGGGGACTGCGGCCTAAGTTCTAGTGCGAGTCTCCATCCAAGAAGCCCAAGAGAGTCCAAGAGAGTTTCCAAGAGAGAGTACAAAGTGAAAAGCAGGCTTATATGGTATACAGGAAACAGAGCAAATGATAAGAGTCACATAGATGGGCGGGGGTCAAAAGGATCAGAGTGCAGGACTGAAGTCACATAGGCAAGTGACCGCTACACAAGGTCAGTAGGTAGGTAGCCACGTGTGAAGTGGGAGGAAGAGTAGTTAAGCCCTCCCTGCTGGGGCTAATTTGGTATTCCTATGCTAATTCCCTGATTCTGTTGGAGGTAAGACTAGGATAGTCTGATCTGGCATTTCCTGTTAATTCTCTGGGTCTCACTGGAGGGGAGCACCTGGAAGTTCTGACCTAACAGTTCTAGCTAATGTCCTTGAGTTTCTAGTGTATAAAACAGTTCTGACTATTATAGGGCTGCCCTAAGGTATGTGCTTGACCTTTGTTGCTACTCTGAGGGCAAAACCTGTCTGACAGGCAAATTTCTTGAGAGAAATTCCAAGCTAAGGATAGCTTAGAATTAAATTAGGGTATATTGGAAACATCGTGCTGGCCAGGAAACAATGCCCAATCTTAGCCATAAACGAATCATTTCTTGGGGTACCTTTATGCCTAAATATGAGGGCATGTTGACGATTGGAAAGACTGATCTGGAACACGGCTGAGTTAGGAGATGCCAGCGACTATCTTGTATACCCAGGAGGCACAGATTCCCTTTTGAGTCCTTATTGCCTCTTGCCCTTGATCAGGTTTTTAAGCCCGATACTGCAGACATGACTGGCATAGACAAGTGTGCGTGGCATACTGGGTTCTGATGATGCCAAGTAGCCTTGGTTTCTGTTGCTTATATTCTTGCCCTTGCCTCTTGCCATCTGGTTATCTGTGATGTTAGCTGTTCTTGCTGTCTCTGACTGTGGCTTGTCCCTCCTGCAAGCCTGTGTGTCAGTACTCCTGGGAGTCTAGCTCTGTCTGGGAGTAATTTGGGTATGGAGAGCTGTGACACAGGGTCAGCTCTGGGGTACAGTTGGAAACTGGAAGGATCCTGTCCCTAGCTGTTCCTTGGTTCCTGTGTCCTGATGGTTCTTGGAGGGTCCCTCTTGGGCCAGGAAATTGAACAGAAGGGGTGGTCTTACCTGTACTCACAGGTATGTTGGCTCTCCTGGGAGACCAGCTCCTTCCTGGTGGTATTAGGATTCTGTGCTGTGGCACAGGATCACCTCTGGGGACTGTGGCATAGCAAACTTTAACTTATTATATCATTATTTCATTTTCATGGGAATAAAAACTCACATGTCAAGACCCTTTAAAGTGTACAGTTCAGTGGTTTTTAGTGTGTTAACAGAATTATGAAACCATGACTAACTCCACATTTTCACAGTCCCACATTTCCCCCTTTTCAGGCTTTGGGAACTGCAGACTTACTTCTGTCTCTGGATTTACTTATTCTGAACATTCCATGCACGTGCAGTCATGCAATGTGTGGCCTTCTGCTCAGCATCTTCCACACAGCATCTTTTGAGAGTCTCCAATTCTTTACCACTTTTCTATGGTTGATAGCATTCCCTACTATCGGTATACTGCACGCAGCTTATCTATCCATCAGCTAGTGGCTATTTGGGTCATTTCACCTTTGGAGACTTATGAATAAGGCAGCTACAAAGAAACATTTAAACACAAAGTTTCTTTGTATAAATGTTTTAATTCTTTTGGATGTGTGCCTTGGAGTGAAGCTGCTGAATTGTATGGCAGATCTGTTTAGAAAAGTTTCTAGAAAGCTCTAGATGCACAGACAATTCATACCCCACCATCACTGATGTCCACTTAGGATTCACTCACTCTAGCAGTCTGTGAAGTGGGACTTCGTTGTGGTTTTGCTTTGCATTTCCTGGTAACAACAATGTATAGTGACTAAGTTTATTGGTTGTTTGTCTATCTTCTTTAGAAAAATGTCTACTCAAGTCTTTTGTTTAAACTGGGTTATTTTCTTTCTAGTTGATGGTATATAGGCATTCTTTTTATTATTCTGGACTAGTTCTACCTGGATACTGTTTTAAAGCAGTACCTCCATCTGCGTGGGCATCTTCACTTTCTTGACCCTCCTGTCCTTCCTACTTGCTCTACCAGCCATGGAGTGACACTTGATAAAATCTCCGAGTAAGACTGTAGGTTTTCTGCTTTCTCAGTGGTTTACCAGGCATTTGTAAATACAGTATTACTAAGAGAAGGCATGTGTAGCATAATGCAAAAGTCAACAGGCAGACACAGCACAGTCCTCCTTACTATTGAGGACTTTGTCCTTGCTGTGGCTGCTACTCCTGCTCCTACTTTTTGATTTCTTACTTACAGCCTTTCTGTTAGGCACTGGGGTGGGCTCCAGTCCTTTCTGTTAGGCACTGAGGTGGCCTTCACTCCTTTCTTCAATTAGCATCTGCACTGTATCCTTTTCGTCCCTTTCTCTCACCTGCATCTTTACTATAAAGCATGCCTGTGGTATAATCTCTTTTTATTTTCTTAATTTGGTGTGATGTTTGCCATTTAATGGAAATAGTTAGCCTGCTTCTATTTTATGCAACTGCTAATAGATTTAACCTAGCATCTTACTGGTTGGCTTCCATTTGCTCTGCTACTCTTTTTTCCACATAACTTTAAAAAAATATCATTTAAATTTCCCTACTTGTCTTGTAATATATTACTTTAAAATTCTTCTGTGATCACCAAAGTGATTATAACATATACCCATCACTTATAAAGGCCAAATACAATTAGTATATCTACTACTTTCTGTGACCCTTCTACAGCTGAGGGCTGATTCTTCAGACCCCGCCTGCCACAGATAACCACGCCTCTCTCCAAGTTCCAGTTACACCAGAAGTCCTGCCTCCCGAAACTAAAGATGAAGCTACTGATTGGGCCAAGTTGCTGACGAACTTGGAGGCGGGGTTTTGCTTTACCTATCTACCTGTTTGCTTGTAACAAAGGGAATTCAATGAAAGATGGCAGACTGAAAGCACACCATGTGTTGGTCTAACTTTTATGAACCCATTTCGCATTTCTGGTACCCCAAAATTATTCAGGACCTTAACCCCATTCCAGAAAAGCCATTCTTACGTGTGGCCGCTGGTGGTTACAGATTGGCGCCTGAACAGGGACTGGAGAAGGGAAGAAAGATGCCCTGCTACCTCAAGAGAAAAAAAAAAAAAAAAAGATGGAACGGCAGGTTTGCCAGGGTAAGTCGAGATCACACTGCCCCGGTGGTGGTCTCTAACTTAGGGAATTCAGTAGCGGCAGACAGTCAGGACCGCAATCAGGTGGTTGTCCAGTAGCCGTAAGGCTGCGCTCAGGCGGGCAGGGTAAGGCATAAATAAACAGATAAAAAGTACATAACAAAGGGAAAGTTTGGAAACAAAGCAAGGTATATGTGTAGGAAAATAGAAAGGAAAGGAAAAATGGACTTAAGAGCTATCCCAGAGACACAGAGAAACCAAGAGACGTCTCGCTTTCTCTGTGACTCATTCAGGAGAAAATCCTAGTCTTTATTTTTATGTTATATGTTGCGTGTCAATTTGTTTAATGTTTTGTCTTTGTATGAATGATTGTGAGGAGTCTTTGTTTTGGTCTTGGTGGTGTTTACACTTAGTCAACATGGTGACTGGAGGTTTACAAACACTGCGTACCCTCCCGTAGTGAGGGGGAAGGCAATGGGCTGGCCGCTGTGGAGGCCCTGCCCGCCTGCAGCGTGGGTTCACGCGCTCGGCTTCCCGCCCTGACCAAGCTCAGCAGATAGGTGGTCTGTATTCCTCTGCTTGCTACACCAGGATGCCTGTCAGCTCTGCACAAAGAGGTGGAGGGACCCTACTGTTCCCGGGGAATTTACAGCAGCCAAGGGAGGCCCCGACTTTGTCTTCCTCTTCCCAGCGGATCCATCCTGGCCCAAGGGCCGTGCTGCCTGTGCTGAGGTCGCCTACTCTGCAATCAGGAACGGGGACCCTGGCAAGGAGAGGCGGTCATTGGCAAGCGGGCGCCAGGCGACCTCGGGGACACTCAGCAGCCGGACACACGCAGCGGCCTCATCCAGGGCACCTGTGGCCAGACAAAATGGGCCAGGGCAGCACAGTCAATGACAGGGTGAGCACGACTGCCCGTGCATCTAGTCCTCCACTCTGGGCCGGCTGGAACAGCCTTGCTTCCTCCAGACGGAGGCCGGGGACCCCAGCTCGGTTGGGGCGTGGTCTCGTGGCCACCAGGAATGTAGTAGACATTGCCAGCTGTTTCCCCGCACCGAGATGGTTGAGGCTCCATTTTGCACGCGCAGACGGTCTCTGCGCAGTGTCATATAAACTAAGGTTTTGTAACCACTCAACGCCATCTAGTGGCTATGAAAGTTTTTACAGGCTGATAATACAGCCACCTCATGTAGATTTAATTGCAAGCATGGACATAATGTTCTTTTTTTTTTTTTTTTTTTTTTTTTTAAAGATTTATTTTATTTATTGTATGTGTATGAGTACATTGTAGCTGTACAGATGGCCGTGAGTCATCATGTGTGTGGCTGCTGGGAATTGAACTCAGGACCTCTGCCAGCCCGCTTGCTCTGGCCCCGCTCACTCCAGAGTAATTCACTGTAGCTGTCTTCAGATGCACCAGAAGAGGGCGTCAGATCTCATTACAGGTGGTTGTGAGTCACCATGTGGTTGCTGGGATCCGAATTCAGGACCGAAGGAAGAGCAGTCAGTGCTCTTACCCGCTGAGCCATCTCGCCAGCCCCATAATGTTCTTAATGGCTTATTATTACTAAAGAAATCTAAAAGTACAGTTAAAATTAACAAAATTCCATTGGCTAAAGTTATTAGTTATCATGGATCTAATTTATAAAAGCTAATGAGGCCATAAGCCTTATAAAATTCAGCCTTTGTTAGATATTTGTCTAGTAAAAGGCAAAAAGCTTTTTACAGAAGGTAAGCAAAGCTTTTGTAAACAATTGCCATCTATTATAATCAAATATTTGGGGTTTTAAATATGCCCCCAACATCTCTTTGACAAAAAGAGAACATTAATATAAATTTATCTCTTCTCATATTCAAAGTAAAGTTTAATATCTTACCATAAAGTTGTAGTGATATAATAAAATCATAAATATATTTTAAAAAACATTTATTTCTTCTAATAGCAATTAATTTGGCTATTATAAACTATTGATATTGGGCTTATTAATAAAGATTTTTAGAGAAAAATTAAATTTTATCCAAAGTAAACAAATTGTTATACTCATTTGTATACATACTTTTATATTTCCTATAAACTTATGTATACACCCCATAACAATATATACTTCTATAGCCCTTCTATGAGAAAAATTATATATGAATCACATGTTTAATCTCACGATTTCCCCCCCCCATGTCAGCACAAATAATTAAATTGTGTGCTGTAGTCACTATTTATCAAGTACTAAAATTAAGCCTTAATTTGTATATTGATATATGGGTACGTACATATATCAGAGCTTTCAATTTCTTATGCTATTAGACATTTTTAAAATATAACTTTGATTTCAAAATTAAAAGTAAAATATATACGTGACTATTAATTCCTTCTCAGGCTTTCAAGTTACAATTGCCTTAACATAAAAAAACAACAAAATATTAATTGGTTATTGTCTATATTATATTTCTATATTTAATGTTCCTAATCAAATTAAACAGATTATAGAACTGACTATTATAGTCAAGCATTTAGACATTTTGTCAACAATTTAATGTTACCCATACTATTGAGATAATTTATAATTTTAAGAAACAATAATTACTCAATGTGCACTTCGCACTTTGAGAATTTGATTTTTTAATATTAAAAGGAGGGGGAATATGCTCTCCACTCCAAAGTTACCTCCAAAAGCATTTTGTTTTTTGCTTGTTTTAAAAAGCATGTTTCATTTTTTGATTGTTTTGAAAAGCACATTTCATTTTTTGCCTGTTTTAAGGCATGCCTCACTTTTTGCTTGTTTTAAAAGGCATATTTTGCTTTTTGCTTGTTTTAATATATATATATATATATATATATATGTATGTATATATGTGTGTGTATATATATATATTGCAGTCTGACACTAAAAGTCAGTCTGCTACGTATCACTATTGGCATCCACACATTTTCAATTTTTATGCCA
The DNA here is from genome assembly GCA_019843815.1 of Montemys delectorum. Taxonomy (NCBI): domain Eukaryota; kingdom Metazoa; phylum Chordata; class Mammalia; order Rodentia; family Muridae; genus Montemys; species Montemys delectorum. Next base: position 15,307 of record JADRCD010204661.1, on the reverse strand, counting down.
CGATAAAATGGCGTGTCACTCCACTTACTAAAACATGTTTTTATACTAAAAATATTGACTAAACATTTTATTAGCCAACAAAGTTTACTTGGCTGAAATAGCTTCCACCTTTTTCTAAGAGTTAACAGCAGCTTCCCACTATACCTTAGAGGCCAAACTTTGGGCCTAAATGTTGCTAATTTGCAACTAAAGTGCCTGAGACATCTTCAAGATAATGTTACTTTTAAACTTTTGAGTTTTTATCTCAAACAAACTCATTCCCGGAGTACAAAGAGAATCAAAATTTGCTCACTCTTGGAGCCTTCTTTATCTAAAAAGCAAGCTCAGTCTCAGAGCACAAAGACACTTTAGCTCAATCTCGGAACTTCTAGCCTAGAAGTTACTTATTTACAACTGAATTGAAGGCCTATTCCTGAGGCAAAGCTGTTGAAAAGGCTCCTAGCTTGGGAGCTGCTATTTTACAACTCAATTAGGTGTCTATGCCCAGCTGCCCATCAGCACACCAGCGCTGCTTCACATGGACTTCAGAAAATGTGGACTCCAGAGAGACTGTGGCAGCTCTTGGACTTTGCAGGCGATAAAGGCATGTCTTGATATTGGCTACATGGATGGAGGGTACATTTTGGAAACCTATATCTTCGGGCTAGGTCTCTGGTGGTAATCAACCTAAGACAGGGACATGTGCCAAGTGGTTGTGTTTTTGTTTAAGATAAGAAAAAACAAAAACAAAAACATGTAATAAGTCCGGTTTGCAGTGTCAAACTAGATGTGTGTGATCCCAATGATGGGTAAGATACTTGCCAGTAGATATTATACTACAGGTGATATTCATCAAAGCACCATGAAAATTCCCGTGCAAGACTGTGATATATGAATATGCCTTTGTCCTGCTGTTTTCTAAATAAAAAGGGAGGAACTGTGACCCTCCCACAGCTGAAGGCTGATTCTTCAGACCCCACCTGCCACAGATAACCATGCCTCTCTCCAAGTTCCAGTTACACCGGAAGTCCTGCCTCCAGAGACTGAAGAGGAAGCTGCTAATTGGGCCAAGTTGCTGACGAACTTGGGGGAGGGGTTTTGCTTCACCTATCCTACCTGTTTGCTTGTAAAAAAGAGAGTTCAATGAATGATGGTGGACTGAAAACATACCATGTGTTGGTCTAATTTTTATGAACCCTTCTCGCATTTCCGGTACCCCAAAATTGTTCAGGACTTAACCCCATTCCAGAAAACCCATTCATACATGTGGCCGCTGGCAGTTACAACTTTCTAGATAATTCAAAGACTATATCCTGCTTAATTCCATTTCCATTTTCCATCTTTGTTATTTAGTATATATCAATCTACTTTAAACTACACGGTTGTTGCCTTTGAATTCCTTTATTTGATTCTAATGTTATACCTACATGAATGTATATATATCACCTGTATATGCAGAAGTCAAAAGGCATCAGATCCCCAGGACCTGGAGTTACAAATGATTATAAGTTACCCTGTGGGCACCCAGTCCTGAACCTGGTTTTTTGCCAGAGCAGCTAGTGCTGTTGACTGCGAAGATGCCTCTCCCTATGGCTCAATGTCACTGTGCTCACAGACATTCCCTTCCCTTGAATTAATATTGCTATTGTAACAGTTAATATTCCCTTGAATTTGCTTGTTTGCATACCTTTTGCATTGCATGCCTTCTCATAGTTTTTTTTTGCATATTTTGCATATATGTTTTACAGGGGTCAATTTTTTAAACATTTATTTATTTATTTTATGTATATGAGTACACACTGTAGCTGTAGAGATAGTTGTGAGCCTTCATCTGGTTGTTGGGAATTAACTTTTAGGACCTCTGCTTGCTCCAGTCAACCTTGCTCACTCCAGTAGGCCCCACTCGCTCAGTCCCTGCTCACTCTAACCCAAAGATTTATTTATTATTATAAATAAGTACACTGTAGCTGTCTTCAAATGTACCAGAAGAGGGTGTCAGATCTCATTACAGATGGTTGTGAGCCACCATGTGGTTGCTGAGATTTGAACTCAGAACCTTTGGAAGAGTAATCGGTGCTCTTACCCGCTGAGCCATCTCACTAGCCCTACAGGGGTCAATTTTAAATACATTTAATTTTTGTAGTAGTCCTTTACAAAGATCAGGATGAATTGTGAGATTTGCTCCCAGCGAATCAACATATTTTATTACTAGGAGACTCTTTTTTAAAAAATAATGAATCAATTATTTGAAAAGAAATGGCACATTATTTGGATGAAAGCCCTTACTTTGCTCAGATTTCCTGGTTTTACAAGTGTCTTCGTTTCTGTTCTTGCACCCTAAGGGGTGACATTATATTTAATTGTCCTCTGCTTGTCCTTAATGGAGACCATTTTCAACATCTCTGTTCTGGGAGAGGCTGACGCTTTGAAGAACAGGGGAGAGCTTCGTCTGAAGAGTTTCCCTCCTTTGGAATTTGCTTGAGGTCCCTCCCATAATTTTATAGAGTAGAGACCTTTGACAGAGAGGCATATTGTCATTTTTTTTTTTTGTCACAGAGGTGTCTGCTATTGTCAAGATTCAGATCCACCCCTGAATATAGACCACATGTCCTCAGGGTGATGGTAGGGGAGAGGTGTGACTAATCAGGCTCCTCCCAGGGACTCTGTCACCTGTCCATCTTCAGGAGCATTTGACTGTGCACACTATCTCTTAATGTAAGATAAGCATTGCATCAAGTGCTGTCCCAAGGAACTAGTATGTTTCTCCCAGAGGAGGGACCGACTAGAAGTGAGGCGGATCTCCTCAGGGCTCTTTCCTAGGGCCATTTTGACTTGTGGGACTTGTTGCCTTAGTCACTGGCTTTTGGTGGGATTCCACAGTATCTCCAAGAATCACACAGTCCAAATCAATAGCAACAAAGAAAACAGTTTACAACTCCCTATTGAACATAATTTTCACAGTTTCTTCTGCCCCCACATCAGGGGCGAGACCACTCATTTCTCTTCATTCTCAGTCCCTGGGGCCAGTCATCTCTGAGGACCAGCATGGCCTGCACAAAGAGCCTCATATGGATTTGAAAAGATAGTTTTTAACCTCCCCACATCATGTTCTTCCATTCTCTTATGCTTTTTTTGTCATACTGAGAAAACACAAACACCAAGCTGAGGGATGAGGGGGCTTTGGGAGTATTCCTTACAGACAGAGCTCTGTCCCTCATCTGGAGGCCTGTGTCTATTCTGGGTACACCTGGAAGAACTCCATTTGCTGTGTCTTTCCAAGTGCCTGAAGGTGGGATTTGAGTTTCCTTGAACCTTACTTTCTCTGGGAACACTTCCTCATGTACTTGAATTCAATTTGGTGACATAGTGGAGAGTCCCTTTGCCATTTTGGTCATCGTTCTTGGAATCAATTTTTGTTGTTCTATGTCTCTGTTAAAGTATGGTGCTTGGAGAGGGGCATAATATGTAGGGCGGCTTCCTAGCTATCCATAATACTGTAGGATTGCCAATTCCTTCTCACTCAGCCTATTTTTTTGTTAATGGAGTGCAGGGCCACTAACACTGTTATCATATCTTATTAAATAAATGAGCCCCACTCTCTTGATAGCATTGTTTTTTCACCTCATTAGATAGAAAGAGCCCATAACTACCCCAATACCCAGCGTCAGGCCAGAGTGGCTTCCTTCAGAATGACTCACTCTCAGACGGAAGCCACCCTGGCTGATGCAGTCAGCCCTCTGGGATTAAGCAGCAGGAATGAAGACGCATATTTTGCATTACCAAACCTGTTCCTGCCAACCTAGTCCAATCTGAGACATCCCTACCACCCAGAGTTGAATGTTGGAGCCATGCCTTGGCTCTTCATGAGGCTCCCTAACTATTGTCGGTGTTCATGCTCAGCTTCCCTCGCTTCACCCAAGCTAATGAGGGTTGGGAAGCATCCTTTGTTTGGAGCCAACTGGTCTCCCAGCTGCAACTCTCTCCTTTTTCTCTTTGTCCAATACTGGGCCCCCTCGAGTGGGCCCAGATCGGACAGAGAGAGAGGGAGCTGCCCTGGCAACTCTTATACTTGCTTCTGGAAAGCAAAGTTAAACACACACAAACCATGTTTTCAGAGTGCACATGTGGGGCGGCTCATAGGCAGTTTTCATAGATACTTAGGAACCATCAGAAACTTTCTCTGCCATGCTCCAGGAGAGGTCTTCCCCAGACACGAGCCTCTGAGAGACTATCAGAAACGATTCATGATGCTCCTCAAGTCTCTCTACCTCAGAAGTCAGGACAGACCAAGCTGCCAGGCCATCAATCAGTACTCAGTCCTTGTACCCATGACCTGCACATCTGCTATCCCCTCTCAGTCCTTTCCACTCTCCAGGTCCTTGCAGAGCATTCTCAAGGCTCTCCTCTGCTTCTTAATTAGGTCTCCTCCCCTGCCCTGCTGATGGCCAGAGCTGCCAGCCCTGGCCTCCCCCCAGTCATGATCTGTATCTTCCCTGACTCTTCTCTCTCTCTGACCTCTACTGTCCCCTGTACCAGGACAAGCTTCCCTCAGACCTTCTCCAATTATTTCAACCACTTCTGAAACTTCAGGTCTTGCTCTATTTTAAAGTTCACACATTGTAAAGATCCCCCTCCTATTGTGCTGTTGTTGTTGTTGTGTGTATGCATGTAAATTCTCACAATCACCATACAGTATATAGAATAATTTCAGTTTTTCAAAGAACTTGCAATAATGTCCCTTTCTATTCAAACTGTTCCTTACCCTCATGCTCTGACAAAGATCTGTTCTCTATTTATTTATTTATTTATTTATTTATTTATTTGTCTTTTCAGAGTGTGATAAACATAGAACAAGGAAGGATGTGCTGTCAGAGGACAACTTGCAGGACCTACTTTTCTCCCTTTACTGGACTGAACTGGATCTCTAGGATAGGACTCAGGCTGTCAGGCTTGGCAAAATGTGCTTTCACCTGCTGAGGTACCCCCCCCCCAGACCCTGTTTGCAACATTCACTGAAAACACAGTGACTGGGATAATGATCCATAGTGGACCATACCTCCCCATCACTGAAAACACAGTGACTGTGATAATGGTCCATGTAGTACCATATAGGACCATCATCTCCATCACTCCTGACACTGGTCCTCGACCCATGCTTCCAATATGACTGTTTCACACTGTGTGTCCTCAACTTCCCACAGCCTCACTCTCAGGCCAGGGTTTGCTCCCTGGGCAGTCTGACTGGAGTAGCTCATCATCACCTTCACACTACTCATTGACTCTGACTGACAATGTCCCTGTTCCATCCACTGCTGTCCCTCTGTCCCGATGTCCAGCTACCCTGCCTCTATCCAGAGCTCCCTGCCCAATCCCATGGCTTCTCTCAGGACCCTCTTTACCTTTCCTTCATCTTTGCTCTTGCAGATATTTCCTCTCTTTTATGCATTTATCATGTGCTCCCTCCATCACCACTATGTAAACATCTCCTAATACGTGACACCTCCTGAAAAACCAGCAAGTTTACAGTAGAGAGAGCTGACAAACACAACCTCAGCTGAGGGAGCAAGGTTCTTGTCAGCCATGATAAGTTGTGATCATGTGTACTCTTGATATGAGGTGGCAAGAATAGCATCTGGCCTTTGAGGTTTCCTGCCCACGACCGTGTCCTTTGCCTAGCCAGAGGACCAAGTGAGAGCTCTGAATTGAAGGATATTCTGAGAGTGTGTGTTCCAAAACTCAAAGTAAGCAAGACAATGCAAACAGTGTGCACTTGGGACTCAGGAGTAGGAGGATCTCTGTGAGTTCAAGGCCAGCCTGGTCTACAGAGTGAGTTCCAGGACAGCCAGGGCTACACAGAGAAACCCTGTCTCAAAAAAACCAAAACCAACCAACCAAACAAACAAAAAAACCCACCACACCACACAAAACACACACACACAAACACACATGCACACACACACACAGGCGCACACACACACACAAACACACACGCACACACACAAACACACACGCACGCGCACACATGCATGCACACATGCGCACACACACACACACACACACACACACACACACAAACACACACACAAACACACCTGCACACACACTAAAGTTTAAGAGAGGCTTAAGGGCACAGTCTTGCTCAGTGGAATGTGCTTTGGATAGACTGGACTTTTTAAAAAAGTGAAGGGCAAGAAAAAAATCATGTTAAAAACTGTACAAATTTTACAGCCAATATTTTAAAAATTGTATTTACTTATTTTATATGTATGGTCTTTTACCCGCATGCATGTATATGCACCACATGCATGCCTGGCCCTCATGGAGACAAAAAGAGGACATCAGATCATCTGTGACTCGAGGTACAGAGTTATAAGCCCATGTGGATGCTGGGAATTGAACCTAAATCCTCTGGGAGAGCAGTCAGCGCTTCTAAGCACTTAGTCATCTCAGGCCTACTCCTCCAATTCAAACTTTAAATAGTGTGTTGATGTTGACTCACTAATCCTGACATCTATACCATAGTAATGTTAACAAAGAGGGAGCAAAGCACAAGAAATTATAACTCTTCACTTCTCCATAGTGGAACAACCTGATTGTTTCTTGCCCTTCACTTTTTAAAAAAATCTATCCAAAGTACATCATTCCATTGAGCAAGACTGCGTTCTTAAGCCTGTCTTAAAACTTTACTGTGGGGAGGTGAAGAAGTTGTGGGGGTTGGTTGAGAATTAGAAAGTACCCTTTGTAAAGGAACACCAAGAGGCTGGAGACCTATAAGGAAGGCCATGCTGGGGGATAGTCACTGTGTGAAAGGTCCTGTCTACTGGCCAAGAAACTGATCCCTGCCACTATGATGCTAGCCTGGGTTCTGCTCCCAGCCATGCCTCTCCATCTCTGTAGGATGATAGGCAGGTCACTCAAAGGTTTGTTTCCCTGGTATTTGGTCTCTTTTGCTAAAATATCTAGAAGTTGAAAGCTTAGAGTGAGGTAGGGTTCAACCCTCTCTCATCATCCAGAGTTGACTTGCTGATCTGGGTATACTGCTCCAGGACAAAAAGAACGGGTCCTCTCCAGAGGCTACATTCTTTCCCACAAAAGCACAGGATGAGCAGGCAAAGAGAAAAAAAGGCAGGAGATGGTTGAAGCTTAGATGTCATAGAGGAAATGGGTCTGCATCATATCTTCAGCTAAACCACAGTTCAGCATTTGACCAATCTGTCTTGTTTCGAGGGGATGGGGTTGGCCAAACTCCATGGGGTGAGGAGGAGCCCCTGGTGCTCCAACCTTGGTGTCTTAGTTCCCCTCCCAGAAAGCATTCTGATTTGGAGACTACCATCTAGATTGAGGCTGAGATAGCCTGCCTCACTCAGTGAGGAGACACCTACAGTCAGGAGGAGCGCAAGGGGCTCACCAGCTGTCACTTTTCATGGAGAGATCTGATCCTGCTGCTGTGTGCACCACATGCCGGAACATACCTGCTCCAAAACCACAATATAAAATCCGGAACAGACGAGCCAGTCTTTCCAGAACACCTTGATACAATATATGAAACTGCAGTGGCTGACATGGACTCTGTGTCTTATGCTCACGTACCCCAAAGACCAAATTTCTACCAGCCCACCAGGAACAATGGCATCCTATCTCCCCCTTTTGCTTGCTTGCTGAACTTTGAAGTCAGAGGCATTGAATACTGTCCCTGCTCTGCCAGGGCCTGGAGGTTCAACTAAGGGTGCATCACAGCCCTCTGAAGTCACTGGGGACCAGGAGAGTGCTCCTCCAGGTGAGGTGTGTCATTCTCAGAAGAGTTTGGCAAAGGCTAGCTGATGCTTTCAGGAAGTGCAGGATGGTCGTCAAAGTGAGGAGGAGCTTGGCCAGGCCAGACACTCCACCTCAAGGTCCAGAGACCAAATCAGGAGGAGAAGAATAGACGCAAAATACCCGCAGTGCCTAGAGTTAAACTAAGACTGACTGGAGTGCTCTTTTTAAAAATTTCCTTTTAGGTTGGTTATTTTATGCGGTATATATGTTTTGCTCATGTGTATGTATGTGTACAATGTGCATACCCGGTGCCCATGAAGGCACCAGAAGTAGGCATGAGAGCCACTGGGACTGGGATTATGGATAGTTGTGAGCCATCATGTGGGTATTAGAAGTGAAACCCAGGTGATTAAGAATCACTGAGCTGGCTGTGCAGCTCTGGTCAGACTTTTCTATTTGAATGTAAAGGGCCCTAGCAGAAGCTACATCTGTCTGACCACCAGCTCTGGGCATGAGAAGACCAGCAGTAGACCTGAGCTGTGTGACGTGGGAGTCACTGTGGGCTGGGTCTCATCTACAGAATCTTACACGAGGTCATTGTAAACACAAGACATCAGGCACACAAGGGGATGCTGGGATGGCTGATCATAGGTAGGGCTGGCCTTCTCCCTCCCCCCTGATCACCAGAAGAGTGGCTTTCACGAAAGCCACATCTGGAATAGGGACCCATCAGGTCCATGCCTGGTGCTGGGCTTCCGCTGGGTTTGGCTGTCTTTGGCTGACTTAGGAAGCCCTTGTCTCCACACCCGTGCCTGTCCTGACCTTGGCCCAGGGTCCCCTCCTCCTTGACCCCAGTGCCTCATGTGGGTCTCGGAAGGGAGAGGCCATGGTTCCTTCCCTTATCTCCCAGCCTGCAGGGAAAGGGCCTTAGCTAGACGCACAGTTGCCACAGAAATACACAAGAGAGCGCTCAGCTTCTGGGCTTAGCCAACTGTCAGCCACAAACATCTTCCTTCATCAGACCTCTTGTAGGGTGGTCTCAAACCGGTCCAGTTCAGTTCCAAATTTCATTTCTGTGTGCTGCTGATTAAGAACCTTATTTCCCATTGGCATAGCCCAAGATAAACTCATAGGAAACAAGGGGCACAAGTAGGATAGGATCAGAATACTTTAATAAGATATCAGTGTCAAAATACATTTTCTTATAAAGTTAAGCTCCCGTACAGTTATAATGCTATCAGTAGGAATTTGACAGTGCGGTAATGGTCATGAAGTTGTTACATGGGCAGGAAAGGTTAATATGAAACTCGGGATATTTCTCAGTGTTTTTAGTAAAACTGCAAAGGGAAATACTCTCAATGCAGAGGCACCAACACAGGAAATCAAATACCAGCATTTGCATGTCAACAACCCTTCAAGTCCCATCACTGTGTGTCAGGCCACACTGTGCACCGATGTGCGGCTCGGACAACACCATGCCTAGGCAATTTCAGGTAGATTGACTTTCAAAGTTAATTTTTGGTTTGAGCAGCAAGTCCCTTTAGGCTTACTGCATGCACTCTTGCCTGATGGGCTTTGTGTGTGTTGAAAGTTTTATTGTACCCCAGTCAACAACACCTTATGTTGATTGGTATCACAAACCCAAAAGATGCTTCCCCTCCCCCCACCCCCTCAGTGAATTACAAAGTGCTCTTGGAACACCATTTTCAGTGCTTTCTACCTGTTCATGTCACTTCATGTGACTGAGACCTCAGCCAGAGGCTGACCCTGGAGGTCTGCCCGCCGCTCTCCAGCAGGGGCGCTGCACGGTGACTTCGCAGGGCCATTTGCCTGGCAAGCTGTGATTTGGGGCAGGGTGTAGGGCTGGTCAGACCTGCTACCCTCCACCTGGCACTCTCTCCCAGTTTAGCTCCATGGACCAGACCACTATATTTGTGAATCCTCACTTGTTTCATGAATTCCCATTAAAACCATTTCATGGTAGTTGTGGAAACACCCAAATGTGCCACATGCATGAGAGAGATTGGCAGTCACATAGCTCAGTGCACTTGAAGGGCTAGCAACACCACCTGAAAAAAGGTGAAAGCACTTCCCGTCCGCCTGCGACTGCCTCAGAGCCCTCAGCCTGCGACTGCCTCAGAGCCCTCAGCAGCAGCACACACATGCATAATACACAGAGAACTCGAGGAGAGAAGAGAGCTAGCAATGTTCCCCTTAATGACATCACTCTTGGTGTAACTGTCATACCTCTGCCATATACAAAAGCAAAAAGTCACGAGAGAGAGAGAGAGAGAGAGAGAGAGAGAGAGAGAGAGAGAGAAGATCGAAGATCCTTGGCAGTTAGTCAGGCCTGTGGGAGTACTGCACAGGTCTACAGAGTCCAGAACACTAAGAAAAAATTAACAGCCTTAAAAAGATCTTAAAAGTGATTTTTGTGAGCACAATTTCATTTCTAAGCTTTTAGATATTACAAAGTACCCATATATACGATAAACACTAAACCTGGATATAAAATCTTTAAAAAAAAAAACAACTCAGTTTTGCTTTTGAATAATAGTTTAAAAAAATCTACTGGACCTGGGGCGAGATGGGGAACATTACCAAATGGCTTAGGAACACCATCTTGTGGCTTCACAGGTAACCCTAGAGTTGACTCTTCACATTGCTTTTTTGCCCCATACTAAGTTGTATGAAAATTGGAGCAAAGAGTTGACTTTAAAAACAGTAAATTTTAGGGATGTGTATGTGAGAGAGAGAGAGAGAGAGAGAGAGAGAGAGAGAGAGAAAGAGAGAG
>JADRCD010204660.1:13552-25779 GCA_019843815.1 Montemys delectorum | reverse complement strand
TCTCTCTCTCTCTCTCTCTCTCTCTCTGTCTCTCTCTCTCTCTCTTTTGGGTGCTGGTCTAGTGGTAAGCTTTGTTTAAAAATATTAAAATCACCATTTATGACAAGACCTTACAAAAACCAATGTTTTGATGTTTGTGTAAATAATAATATCAAGTGATACAGTAGTCAGGCTTTCTCACCCAGCTCAGAGGGAAGCATGTATAGTGGCCTGGGAAAGGGCCTAGGAGGAGTGCCTAGGGGAACAGGAATGGTAACATGATTGGTACAACTGAGTTCTTATTTGCATGGTCTCACACTGTGGGTGCAAATACTCCTTCTCTGGCCATATGAGCATGCAGTTTGGCTTCCTTTTCAAGCAGTCTGGAAGATAGCCTCCTGTGCTTTCATCTCTGGTAAAGCAACATTAGGACCAATAAAAGGCTTTTCTTGAGTGGCTCTTTCTTGCCCACTTTTGTATGTGTATTCATATGCCTTTTGTGGAAGTCAGAGGTCAATCTTGGATGTTGCTCTTTAGATATCCAACTAGTCTGGCTACATCTCTGCCTCCTGAGCACTGGGATTACAAGTGTATGTAACTGGATCATTATTTTTTTTAAAAAGACTTATGTGTCTTTTTATGTGTGAGTGCTTACATGTATGCATGTGTACCACATGCATGCCTAGTATCTGCATAGAAGAGGGTGCCAGATCCCCTAGAACTGGAGTTACAAATGTTTGTGAGCCATGTAGGTACTGGAAACTGAAACCAAAACTCTGCTAGAGCAAGTGCTCTTAACTATTGAGCCATCTCTCCAGCTTTGACATCTGTATGTTTACATAGATGCTGAGAATCACATCTAGGATCTCAAGATTGTGCTATAAGCTTTTTCGTAGCCTAGCTTTCTCCCCAGCCCTTCTTGCCCCCTGTTGATATCAATCCATGGCTAAAGGGGCTGAACTTACAGAGAGTAGCTGTGATGACAGTGGAGCTTGGGAGCAGCTGGTGGCACTGACATCAGGAAACACAGGCTTCAAGGCAGCACAAGGAGGAGTAGCTGTTCTTCCCATGGTGGTGGTCACAGCAGGAAGAGGTAGCTGAACAGCTGGGCACTGGGACCAGGGCAGGTGCAAGAACGGTAGAAACAGGTGAGGGAGGGTAAAGAGCTGAGGCTGACGAGAGGCTGGAAGATGTGGAGAGAAGCTGCAGGCCCTGGTGGCGTGCAGAGTTCCAGAGAGCAGTCGAATCTCAGTGGCCAAAGATCTTAGTCATGGGGCCACTATCCAGGGTTAGGGAAGTCATGGCTTGAGAATCACGGACCTAAGCTGTAAAAATTGCTGCTGTCAAAGGTTGGAGAGTCCCACTTCCTAGACCTACGCCATCCAGGGTTCTACCACTGGATACCCCAGGACTAAAGGCCCTGTTACTTGAGGCCTACCTAAGAATCCTAATACTAGAGCACCAGCACTCCTGTTGCCAAGGCTAGCTCCTTCTGTTATAAATGCTGCCAAATCCAATGTCGGAAAGGGTTCTCAACCACCATTTTCATCTTGGAAGAACAAAGTACTCTGGTCAGCTCATTAGTAATCTAATAATCTGGAAAGCTTCAAAAGAACTAAATTTGCTGTTACTCAAGGAGTTCCACACAGTCTTTTTCTTCTTATTTTTTTGAGACAGGGTTTTCTCTGTGTAGCCCTGGTTATCCTGGAACTCACTCTGTAGACCAGGCTGGCCTCGAACTCAAGAAATCTGCCTGCCTCTGCCACCCAAGTGCTGGGATTAAAGGCGTTCGCTACCACTGCCCCGCTGCTCCACACAATCTTTAAAAAATTATTTATGTACATGGGTGAATTTGTGGAGTCCTGAAGTCAACTCAGTAAATGATTTTCTTCTTCTACAACATGGGTCCAAGGGATCAAACTCAGGCTCAGGCTTGGCCAAGGCAATATCTTTATCCACTGAATCTTTTTGTTGTTACTAGTCTTACTTTTAAATTACTGACATCACACATAACTAAATTCAGTTAGACACAACTTAAATACCTTCAAGTATATATTCAATTAGGAAATGTTCCAGTTGACTTTACAATTTAAAAATTTAATGTACACTGAATATAATTCTATCCAGAATTTCTTGTCATTTTTCATTTTATATAGATGTGGTCATTTATTAACTTTCAAAAATTAAGATGTACTTCTTGTTAACTTACAGGTGAGTCACACCTTCTTGCTATTAGAAAAGTTTTATTTAAAACATTTAAAACCAGATTACCTTTAGTAAAACTTCCACACCCATCCATCCACCACAGCCATACAGATTAGAAGCAGATTTTTTTCAATATTTGATCTGGGACTATTGGATGTTTGAAACTCCTAAGTTCTTTAAAACTTCTGGGTCTGATCATAATCTACTGAACTGGAATCCACGGGGAAGGGGGCTGATTTTTGTTGTTGTCATTGTTGTTAGTTTTATGTGTATAAGTGTTTTACTTGCATGTTTGTCTGTACACCATTTGCTTAGCTGGTGCCTGAGGAGGCCTGTTGAATCCCCTGGAACTGGAGTTACAGACAGTAGTGAGCAGCCACTTGGGAGCTGGAAACTGGATCCAGGTCTTGTGGAAGAGCAGCCAAGGCTTTAACTGGTAGGCCATCTCTACAGCACAGGTCTAAGTTCTTAGTTATGGAAAAGTTCTGTTTGTTCTTTCAGATAAAGTTTTGCTGGTCTAGAATTTCCAAACCTCTTCCTTTAGCTTTCTGAGTGGCTGGATAAAAGACATGTGCCGCCATGTCTGGCCCCAGCGATTATTGTACCCATGTTAAAAGCCATAGACTTAAAAGAATATTAGGATGTAACCGCATATGGTTCCAAGTAGGTAAAAAGTACACACTACAGTGACTTAGACTCATCACCATAATGGTCTGTAAGGTAATCCAGGACAGCTGATGTGCTTGACAAAGCATTAAATACTCTCTTTTCCTGCCTTGAAGTTATCTTTTCCATCATGTACATTAGATGCTGATGGAAACACATAAAAGGAGTTCCAAGTTCAAGAGCGATGTCAACCCAGTCCCAGATACATTTCAGTGGGGTTTCTTCATATCCAGCAAACATAGCTGGGTTTGCTAAAAGTCCTCTTGCAACCATCACACCTGCAAATTAAAGCACAACATATCTGCTCATAAACTAAGAATCCATGGTTATTAGTTCAAACTTAATGCAAGAGTACCTATCAAAAAGTATTATTTTGAGATTTCAGAATATAAATTAATTACAAATTAATGTAATACAGTAAGAAATAGATTGATTCTGGTATTACCAATACACCAAGTTGTACTTATACAACTATTTTTTAAAGGACATCTCTTTTAATTCACTGGCCTTATTGTTTCTTTAGAAGACAGCCACGTTGTCATAAATCAGGCTGTTTAAAGTTGAATCTATTTGCTTCAAAGCAACAGTTAATATGGGGCTGGCTAGTTAATTCTGTAAGGGGTATTGAAGCTACTTGGCAGTTCTGGGCTCCTGTGTCCATCCAAGCTTATTAACTCTTATCTCTATTTTGGTGTTCTAGGTGCTTTTTAAAGATAAAACAAAACAAAAAATAAATAGACCATCTGTAGATGATTTGCTTGTCAATAGACATTATGGTAGCAGTAAAATGCTGCCATTGCTTCTAAAAGGATCTACTGTTTCTAAGGAAAAGAGCTGACAGCATCATAATAATATGGCTCAGTGTTAAACAGGAAATCAGATTACTCCCCCATCTTCACTTTTCATCCTTATTAAATGATAAAAAGATCCCAGTGTTTATTTCTTACCATCTGTCCCAGTCATCTGCCACACATTTTCTGCTTCTTTCAAGCTTCTTATGTCGCCATTAGCAACTATGGGTATAGATAGATTTTCCTTTATCATTTTAATGGCATCATAGTGGACTGGCTGGTGTCTTTCTTCAACTGTCCTTCCATGGACTGTAATCCAGGACGCTCCTGCTGCTTCAGCCTTCTGGCAAAGATCTATGGTTCTTGCCAAGTCATCATGGATCCTATAATTTCAAAATTGTGACTGTGTATAGCACACAGATTTTAATGCTACATTAACTAAGACACTTCATCTGCTGTATTTATTATCACTTCATGTCACTATTAATAAGACTTTGTTCTGTGATTGGTTCCCATTCAAGACCATGGCTTTAGTTATTTGACTCTTGGAAACAATATGGTGAGAAATATGCTTTTCTTCCCCCATTGCTTTTACTTTTTGGCTTTGAGAAATTAAGAGTCATCAGCATACTACCATAGATGAACACAAAGAGGTCATCCTAGTACATGGTGTGCATGCCTTCCAAGTTGAAATATTGTTTTTTTCCTTTTAATTGTTAAATTGTAGTGTAAATATATTTCCTGTTTTCTAGTTGGTACAAGGGATATTTCTAAGCATCAGCTAAGTAGCATATGGAGAAAGTTGAGGGTTTGGTGACATTTTTAATTAGAAACCTATTACTTGTTGTTAAGAAATGAAAAGCGGGCATGGTTCATCACGCTCATAATTTAAAAATGGGATTTATGTTTGTTTGCTAGACAAACATCTTCCAATATTTCCACATATTAGCTCCTAATGTATTTAGGATAGACATTCCCACATCATTAGGCACAAGGAACATTTTAAAACCTCCAAGTACTACATTAGCTTGTCAGTAGACTAGAGTATTGTGTTTACCTTATCTTAATGGAAACTGAAAACCTCGTGCTTGCCACTCGGTTTCTCACTTGTCTCACCATATCTCGGACAAGCTCTGGCTTGTTGATCAAGCAAGCTCCATAACCGTCTGCCATCGCCCACCTTGAGAAAGAAACCAAGCACAGAAGGTTGATGGTAAACAAACGAAAGGGAAGACAAACTTCTAAATGCACTGTATAATCTTTCCTCTATCTAATCATGTGGAATGAAGCAGACATTTACAATTCACAGATCTACAGCTGGCTGGTTTGCTTAGTTGGGTAGAATGTGGTGCTAAATAAAATTCATAGATCAACATTTCTAAATGGTTTCATGAAAACAACAATAAAACACTTGCCTAGATCAGAAAGTACTAGGAAATAGTTTTCCATTAGCCAAGGCAGAGTATTAAATTAGAATCCATTCAACCAAAACAGATTTAGGTGTTCATATTAACTGCAATTACTTCAAATTTTTAAAATTCCAAATTTGATGTTTATTGTACATAACAAGAGGTTTTATCAGTCTCAACAGTAGAAAGATATTTTTGGCTCTCAGCATTCTAACACCACTAAACAGCTTATCTAATTCTCCTAATGAGTATATAAATGTCTACTCTGATTTGGCTTATGCTGCATTTAAAAAACTTTGATTTATTTTTTGGGCATATTCTGGCTACTGGCAGATTACCTAGTACAGTGCCTGCATAGTATTTCATTAAGTACATCCCATTCAAACTCAGTTACTTAAACCCAATCAAGTAGTTGTGCTACAGAAAGGAAAAGATCACTACAGTAAGGTATGTAAAATCAGCTTTTAGAAAGTATATCTGGGGGCTGGTGAGATGGCTCAGCAGGTAAGAGGGTAAGAGCTACAACTGCTCCTTTGAAGGTCCTAAGTTCAAATCCCAGCAACCACATGGTGGCTCACAACCACCCGTAATGAGATCTGATGCCCTCTTCTGGTGCATCTGAAGACAGCTATGGTGTACTTATTTATAATAATAAATCTTTGGGCTGGAGCAAGCAGGGACTAAGCGAGCAGGGTCAACTGGAGTGAGCAGAGGTCCTAAAAAGCCAATTCCCAACAACCAGATGAAGGCATACAACTATCTGTACAGCTACAGTATGTACTCGTATATATGAAATAAATAAATAAATCTTACAAAAAAAGAAAGTATATCTAACATGGCAGTAAAAATACATTTCTGGGATGCTTGTAAACATTGGAATCTTAAAGAACTAGTTACAGATGAGGTTGAAGGCAGAACCACACAGAGTATGCTTGCTGATTATATTAACTTGAGAGAAACTAGTCATCTGAGAACAGGGAACAGCAATTGAGAAGTCGCCTCCATCCGATCGGTCTGTGGGCATCCCTGTGGTACATTTTCTTGTTTAGTGATTGATTTGCAAAGGCTAGCCTACTGAGGGCTGTGCTTCCCGAGTGGGTATGTGTCATGGGTATAGGAAATCACGTTGAGTATAGTGGTTTGAAGGAGAATGGCCCCCATAAGTTCAATTGGTCCTCAACTGTTTGGGAAGGATTAGGAACTGTGGCCTTATTGGAGGAGGCATGCCTCTGGAGGTGGGCTTTGAGGTTAAAAACCCCACTCTGTTTCCAGTTTGCTCTTTCTGCCTTGTGCTGATGGATGAGATGTAAGTCTTAGCTACTGTTCCAGCATCAGGCTTATATGTCTGCTGCCATGCTCCTGGCCATAGTGGTCATGGACTCATCTGCTAAAATTGTAAGCCCTCAACAAACTCTTTTATACGTTGCCTTACTCATGGTGTTTAGTCACAGAAACAGAAAACTAACTAAAATAGAAACTGGTACCAAGAAATGGGGTATTGCAGTGAGAGCCCTGATCATGCTGTTATTTGGAAGAGTGTGGAAGGCTTTGGACTAGAAGAGTGGTAGAAAATTTGCTGTATTTGGAGCTGAGCAGGCCATCCTAGTAGGAGCTTGGAATAAAATAGCTCTAAGAGCAATGTGGATGCTGGAGGTCAAGGTTTTAGAAGGAAACACTGTTAACAACTGGGTGAGAGAACCATTCCTGTGATATTTTGGCCAAGAATGTGGCTGCTGTTTGCTTTTGTCCTAAGAATGTGTCTGAGGCTAAACTAAAGAGTGTTGGCAGAGGTGATTTCAATAGCCTGTTTTTCAAAAACACTTTACTCATTAGATAACTCTTATGTACATCTACAAGGAAAGAGCAAGCAGGGCAAAGAGCAATGCAAAGTGCACACTTTGAGGTGACAAAGAGCACCAGGGAATTATTGCTGGAGTAAAGGCTTGTGCTGAAGAGATAAGGAGAGGCAGAGATATTAGATGGAAGAAAGGAAGTGGGAGACCTCACCCAGCTAAGCCTGTAACTTGTAAAGGGAATTTCAAGTTTAGGAATTTTCTGTACCTAAAAAACAATTGAAGTTCAAAGATTATGCAAATGTACTTCAAGAAGGGGGTCAGATTCCACCCTAAGGAGGCCCCATAACTTGGCAGCTTCAGCCATGTGCCATGAAGAATATGAGAGGAAGGGTTCTGGGCAACCTTCCTCCATAGTTAAGGAGAGCTACTGGGGCCAGGCACTAAGCAGGTGAGTCCTTCAGTGGAGACCCTGAGAGGCCATTGTGTGAAGTTGTACAGATGAAGTCTGTACTGAGCTGAAGACACAGGAGACATAGGAAGCCTGTCAAGGAGAGCTGCATACATGGAGTAGAACCAGCCAAAAAAAAAAAAAAAGAAGAGTATTGCAGTTAGCAAAGCGGGAAGGGAGGCCATCTAAGCCCTCTGATATTGGACATAGATCTACAGAATTTAGCTTGTGCTATTGTGTTTCAGTCTGCTTTGGTCCAGTATTTCCTCACCATGTTCCCTTTCCTCCTTTGTAAAACGGTAATGTATATTATGTGCCATTGTATGTTTGAAATATGTGACTTGATTTATGATTTAACACTGGGCCACAATTAAGAGACTGCCTTGAGTCTCAGAAGAGAATTTTAACTTTTAAATAGTGTTGAGACTGTGATAGACTATGGGGGCTTTTGAAGTTGGACTAAATCAATTTTGCATTATGATATATATAGAATGGTGTGTGACAAATGGTTTAAGTGAGAATGGCCCCAGTTGCTTCATATACTCTAATGTTTATTTCCCTAGCTGGTGGAACTATTTGGGAAGGATTAGGAGGTGTAGCCTTGTTGAAGGTGTGGCACTGGTGGCAGGCTCTAAGGTTTCGAAAGTCCATAGCATTCCCAGTTAGTTCTCTTTGCCTTGTGGTGGTGTCTCAGATTGGAAGGGCTCAGCTTCTGTTTTAATGGTATGCCTACCCACTTGCTGCCATGCTGATCATGGATTCACCTTCTGAAGCTGTAAGTCCCCAGTAAACTCTGACTTTTATTAATTGCCTTGGTCACGTTGTTTTGAATGGCAATAGAAAAGTAACTGGTTAAAGGCAAAAAGGAAGCCAGTAAACAATGATCCTCCTTGGTCTGTCTCTGTTCCTGCCTCCAAGGACATTTTCTGTCTTCCCTCAATGTGGGAGTGTGACTTTGGAATTATAAACTGAAGGAAACCCTTTCCTGCCCAAGTTGCTTTGGGTCGTAGTGTTTATAACAACAGAGCCCCTCACCCAAAAAAGAAAATACTCAAACAAACCAACCCCCAAACAAATGATAGCTAATGAGAGGAAGAAAAAAACCTAGTCAAATCTATAAATCATTTCAACTATTATTAAAGACCTTTGGAGTTATGTTCTTTAACCTTTTCTTTCTTTTTTTAAAAAATTCTTATTTAGAACCACAGTGCTTTAACTCTAGTCTTCCCTTTAGAACATAAATAATTAATGATTACTATTCTATGTGTGCTGTGTATGTGTGTGGGAAAATAGTGTGCATGTAGAGGTCTGAGGACAACTCAGTGGAGTAGGTTCTCCCCCTCAGTCATGTGGACTTCAGGGGAGAACTCAGGTTGTCTTTCTTAATTTCTGGAAAATTAGAAAGACATTTTATCATGTTCCCATCATTTTTTTCCTTCTAATCTGTTTGAATACTCTAATTTCTTTGACCTTTACCTCTGAGGGCAACCACAGTTAATATCTATTCCATTTGCATAGGGGCAGACTATCAGAGCAGCATCAGATAAAAGTCTTGCATCATTAGCAGCAAACTGAACAATCAACGGGCAATCACCTGTTTAAAAAAAAAAGACAGTCTGATATTAAAATTCACAGAAAAGAAGCATTCACAGAACAGAAATCAAAATCAAGCAGTACCTAATTTACAAAATTTCAACGTTCCTAACACAAAGACTCTCGTTCTTAAAGGTAGGATTAATATTGTATTCCAGAATGATTGTATATCATGTTATATGGAGGTGAATGTGAGCACTCTACACATGCTGCTCTTCTTTATGGATCTGGGAAGTGCACTCAGATGTACTATATCTACTTAGTGGCACATCCTATATGGATGGACCAGACTCACTTCTAATTCCAGAGAATTTGCCTGGCTCATCGTTCCAAGTACTGAGATTAAAGGTATTTTCTACCACACTTTGCTGTTTTTTGATTTTTCAATAAGAAATTAGCCTTATTGTCTATCAGGTGTATGTGTATATATATATGTATGTGTATATATATTTACTTCTTTTGATCTTAAAGAACATTTTTATACTTGCATGGAGAAGTTTAAAATTTAGGATAGACAAATATATAGGCTTTCCTCAGTCTTAATATATTTTTCTCATCTTTGGATAGTGTTACATTCTGGAAAGATGCAGTTTAATATTTCAAAGGCTTTTTTTGAAGATTTTCTATAAAATTCCCTGGATGTTTATAAAAGGCACATTTTGGACATTACTTCTTTTGTCACTACAAATTTCTATAGAAATTCAGTGTTTTGGGGATTGATGAGTTTTTCTTCATTGGCCCTAGTTATAGAATCCTACTTTAACAACTACTTACTGATCTAATATATTTTCAACACCGTTAGTAGCTGAACACACAAGGTATTTCTATAGCTCATGCCTTCTGGGAACCTATAATTTAGTGAGAGAGATGGGGATGTAATAAGAAAACAATAATAAAGCAGTACAATAAAAAAGCCTGTGCTTTTGGGTGAAGATATGAGTATACAGTGATCAAGAAAGGTTCCTTGGAATAAGAATGTGTGTGTGTCTATATATGTGTATATGTATATGTGTATGTGTATGTATATATATATATATATATATATAGAGAGAGAGAGAGAGAGAGAGAGAGAATGTATATCTATAGTATATATGCCCAAGTATATGTGAAGACTTAGGAGACAGACAGAGGGTGAGAGTGGATGTGTGCTATATATATGTATATATGTGTATACACACACACACACATATATATGGATAGAATGTGCATATATGTGTTCATGCATGCATGTGTGTGTTGGGAATGATATTCTAGGTAGGTAAGTTCAAGAACAAGGTGCGTTCAAACTCAAGAACTTTATGGACAGCAAAGATGCAGACGTATTCATGGCTAGATCAATGAAGGACTTTGCTCATTTGCTTCAGGTGCTGGAACTCTAGTTTCTAGTTTGGCGATTCTCAATTGTTAGCAAGACCAGAGAACTTGGACAGCTTTTCATAGAGTTTCTAAAGCAGCAGGCCTAAAGTGGAGCCTGGAAACTTTCATTTCCAACAAGTTTCCAATGATGAAGTCACCTCTGCCTTGGGAGTCATATTGAAGCCATTGTTTTAAGCAATGGGAGTTCTAAGAAGGACTGTGAACAGGGAAGGGGCATGATCAAATACGCATCTTAGACAAGTCATTTCGGGCTATTAGACAATAGTCTGAAGGAGAAAAGACAACTAGACAGGGACTTATTCTAATAAATGAGGATAGAAAGGCTGGTGGCTTTAAGAATGGCTGACTTTATATTTTGATAGATATGAAAAGATATTTCGTATTGTGATTTTTAAAATACTAAAGACATTAAAAATCTAAAGAATTATAAATTATAATCTCTGAATTATGTTGCATCTAATTATACAAAGTCAGCAAATTATTGATTTTACGTACCTTGGTTTGTGGTAAATTCACTGTCTCTGGCTTTTACAGATCTGACAAAATCAGCAGCAATTATCATTGGTGTGTAACATAGGTCACAAGAGTATTTTCTTACTAATGTTCTAAACGCCAACCTGCGAGCATATAAAACTTTAATCATGAATTCAGAAAATACTTGAATCATACACATTTGCAAGTCCAATTTATTTAATTATTGAGAACTTATTAGAGGAACTTTTGCTTAGATGAAAGAGATAGACTTTGACCTAGTCTACCTGCTAAGTAAGACTAAAGTCCTTGGTACTTATGCTTTTGAGATAGGGTCTCAATACATAGCTCAGGCTGGCCCAGAACTCACAGAGATCTGTTTGGCTTTGCCTCCTAAGTCTTAAGAGTTAAAAGCCACCACACCTAGCTAAAACCTTAGTATTATTTATAAAACAATTATAAGAAAGTCCCAAAGAGAGGGGAAGGGAGCCAGGCTAGTGGCCTTGCATCCCATGAATTTCCTTTTTGCTTTAAATACTGTAGACTTGGGACTGCAGTAGTTGGCCACCTGGAATCTGCAGTGAATGAAGATGAAGAGTGCCCCACATAAATCTTCTCTCTAATAAAGGATCAGGAAATGAGAAGCTTCAAAAGACTGAAAACTTTAATAATCAACACTATATAAAAAGCTATGTCCTCATCCCTGTTAGAAAATGTTGGATGGGGAGTGACTTTCACTCCTCCAAGGTGCCCTAACATCACAGTGTTCAATTAGGCCTGGGAGGTAGGTATGTGCAGCCTTCATCCTACTGGCTACTGAGACTACTTGCTCCTCTGCTCTCAGTGGAGAGATTACACGGCGAGGGTACACGTCCCTGGGGATGGTACTACATAGTAAAAATTGTAACAAGGCACCTTCTCCTTCCTTGCTGGATGCCTTGTAAAGGGAGGCCTAGTAGAAAGCCAGAACTTCAGCCCTACCCTGCAGCTTATGAGGCTACCCGTTCCAAAGGGAACAAGGACTCTCACCTCTGTCCACACTGACAAGGAACGCCTCATCTCCAAGATGGAAATGGAAGCCAAGCTGAGAACCAAGATGTAATGCTGACAGTGATGAGGTGATACCTTTCTTTTCACTCTGGTGGAGCAGTGTCTGGATAGCTGGTATACCAGAAGTTCCAATATACAAAATCAGCCAGTATACTCTATTATGTACTAAAGAACATGCTAATGAATGTAAAAGTGATGGCTGTATCAATTGATATAAAACAGCATTAGACAAATAGTGTTGTATTCTTATACAATATTTAAAGATCTCAGAAAAGCAGACCTTTAGGGAGTTTCCTTTATTTGATGAAGGCCGTTCATAAGAAATCCTATGTGGGCCGGGCAGTGGTGGCGCACACCTTTAATCCCAGCACTTGGGAGGTAGAGGCAGGCAGATCTCTGAGTTTGAGGCCAGCCTGGTCTACACAGAGAAACCTTGTCTCAA